>VTPC01090614.1:83983-109078 GCA_011009095.1 Ignelater luminosus
GGGCAGAGACTCTTTTGATAGATTTTTCAGAACCTAATCAACCTCTTCTTAGCGAGTTTAGTTCTGGTTGTTCAGATGCAGAAATTCCAGTACCATTTCTACAGCACAGAGATTTATCAATTGCAGGTCTTCTTACTTTCCGAGATTGTTCACCACTCTCTTCGTAACTCAGAAGGTGCATCTCAGGATAGGACTGTGATTGATAAGGGTAATTGCATAGGGAAGAAAGGAATTGTCAAGTCCATGAGATCTTCACAAGGGCTTGGGTGTTGAAACTATCACCAATGGGGTCTCCATTGCCACCACTGTCGTCGACCTAGGGGAAGTTTTGTCATTGGTGTAGGTATCAAGGAGTAACCTTCAGACTATGTCACCGTCTCATCAGGCTTCTCCCTCTCGATCAGGGCGGATTCCAATTCCCGCCCGACCTTCTCGTCCAAGAATGATCGTGTCAACAGACATAGGAGATTGGAAAAGGTGATTGAAAATAGTTCACTCCTTCTTTAAGGAACCCCGAGGTGATGGTAATCGTTCACCATCATAACCTAGAGCATTCATTACCAGAAAACCTGTTAGGCCTAAGAAGTGCCTGGTGCCAAGTGATTACCTGGAGAGATTTTATGTAGGTCACCTTCAACCTAGATAGGTTTTATCTTCAAGAGATTGGTTGGGCGACAGAACGGTCATGGCCACTTCATTGAATTTCATTTTGGACAACGGAGAAACCACCTACATTCAGATCTATGCTGCCCTTTATCTTTATTTCTTTTGGGCTCTTGTAGAGTGGTTCTCATACATTATGGTGTTTTCCAGATAAATGTGATTTAATCAAAGAAACCACAACTTTAAGTAAAACATTTTGTTCTCATATGACATTTATGTTATTAATCAGTTTGCAGTTGATTCATAAGTTGTTTTCTGGTAGTGAATTTATTTTTCAACATCAAGGAGCTTCAGTCGATGCCTTATTCAAATGTCGAAATGACCGATGTGGTTTTCATGTATGGTCCTGCTAATGGGAATACTTTGGAAGCACGTCGCCTTTATAGTGAGGCTTTTTTCAATCGTCAACTACCTTCACATGTGATGTTTGGAAAAGTTATGATAGCAGATGTCCTAGGTCAGTGTGTACACCTGAAGTTGAAAAAAAATTTTGGCAATAGTAGATGAAAACAAAAAGAGTGTGAGAAGAATTTCAGCTGAAGTAGGTCTAAGTAGTCCTTTTGTTTGGAGAACTCTTCACCATCAACTTTTATATCCGTACAATATCCAACAGGTGCAAGCCCTTACTCGTTCTGACTATCAAGCAAGAATGATATTCTGTCAGTGGTTTATAAGAAAAGCTGCTGAACAGCCGATTTTTTCTTCTAACATCCTTTTCACTGATTAAGCTGGTTTCATTAAAGATGGGATTTTCAATTACCACAATCACGTTTGGTTGGATAAAAATCCACATGCTGTTCTTGAATCCAGACATCAACAGCATTTCAGTCTGAATATCTGGTTAGGCATTCAACAGGTCCTGCATACCTTAACTTTCTGGTAAACACCTTGCCCGAACTTTTGGAAGATGTCCCTCTAAATCATAGATTGGGTGTTTGGTTTATGCAAGATGGGGCACCGCCGCATTTTACGCTTGCTGTTAGGGAGCACCTGAACGAAACAGGGAGAGGGGGTTCCATTCCATGGCCTGCTAGGTCTCCCGACCTAACTTCCTTGGACTTTTGTATTTGGGGTTACTTGAAAAGCTTAGTGTACGCAACACCAGTAAATAATCTTGCCGAGCTGCAACAGCGAATTGAGCAATGTTGTCAAACAATTCGAGCAGGCTTTTTATAGAAAGGGTGCTGAGCTCCTTCTCGAGAAGATGTAGATCCTGCTTCAAAATGGAAGGAGGACATATCGAACATCTTCTATGATAATCACGTTCTCTAGTGCTAAACGCTAAAAATGAAAATCGCTCTTATCTCGAAAACGGTTGATATAGCGACATATCGAAATTTTAAACGATAATAATTTGATAAAGATTCCCAACGCTATCGCCGACCCTGCAGTTTTGCCCAACTCTTATCCATATGATTCATATAGAAACTCTACAAACTAGCATTGTGCTTACTCTGGCTGCTATTTTTTATTCTCACAGTAAGGATCATCGTAGTAATGTAGAATAAGTTGTTACCTAGTTCATAATACAAAATCTGCCTAGATGGTGATTCAAGCTGCGTGAGTCACTTCCTAAGCAGTTTGTTCTCCGGTATGTTCGAATCGAGATTGTTCTTGCAGCATAAGCAATGGCAGCAAATGAAATGCAGAGCTATATTTATGTAGTGTTGAATACAAAGATTTCAGTAATAAACCGTCAGCTGATTCCTCTTGTTAAAATAAACAAAAACATTTATATGAACCATGGTTTGATAACACATGGTTTCCTAGATATTGGTGGTTAGAGGGGACAAAGAATCATTAACTTCGTTTATAAAATCTAAACCAATCAACATTTTCTTCTGGAATTTGGAGGATATTGTTATTCAATCAGGGGGCCACTGTATGATGTAAATTCCATGTTTCAAGAATATTTGCAAGCATGCAAAGATAAACTAAGATAAAAATACCTGAGAAAAATAAGATATGAAAATAGGAGATAGTGTGCATTAGGAAATACATGGTTACCAGGAAAAAATTGTAAACAGTCAAACAGTTCTATATCCTAACTGATGATAGAGGTAAAGAATACAGAAGGAGTAGTTACCACCTAAGGTCAAGTAAAAATAAAAGAAATAAACTATCATCTGACCTCGTTACAGAAGATAATACTCCTGAAAAGGACATGATGATCAAAGCTTATCATATGTGACCAAAAGTAGGATGTTGTAAAGAATAAAATTAGAATAAACATTTGGGTTGGTAAAAGAGAGATTGTTCTGTTTTTTATTTTTGTTTTTAAAAGGGAGATGTTCTATAGTCATTTTCATCTGTTTCTATTTATTTATTTGTGTAATGAAGAATCAACCACACTGTATATTACGTGTCTTCAATAGACTTGGCAGTTTGTATTGAAATTTGCACTAAATTCTCAGCAAGCTGAGTTTTGCTGGAACACTAACAGCATACCTTTTTTATGTTGAAAATAGTAGAAAATAAATGAAAGTGACATTTCATTATGTCATTCAGTAAGTTACAGCAATTGCTAGAAAGCTAATGCAGAAACTGTCAATTATCATACATGGATCATTCATGATAAGTTCAAGTAATCATAGAATTCATGTCGTTGAGGTTCAATAATAGCAAGGAAGGAGAATAATAATAAATCAATAATCAGACAAATATAAATTTAATATGTTTCTCTTAATTTTATTTTAATCCTGTAATGTGATAATGTTCCATTACATTTTTCATGTAGGTACAAAGACTCAATTTGTTTAGACAGTATATATAAATCAAGTGTTGTAAATAAGCCTATATTGCATAGTAGAAACTAGATAAATAAATGTAAATATATAATTATTTAACAATATGTGTTTAGAATAAAATAAACAAAATATAAAATAAACATTTACAAGGTATAACATTAATATATGTTATCAAGAAAGAAAACAAAAAATATAATGGTAGTTTTATAAATTTAATATTAATTTAAAAGATTAAAGCTTGCTAACTTTGTTACTATTAACGATAAATCACAATAAAGCATTATTACCTTTTATTTTATTGCTTTCCAGCCTATACAGTGTTTGTTAATAAAAATGTAATTTGCAAATTATTCTTAAATTGGTGTTACAGTCAAGAAACTACCATTAATTTTAATTTATAGAAACTAATAAAAAGAAGAAAAAAGAAAGCAGCTAATATTTGTTATAAAAACTAAAAAGCACATGCAATATAAGAGAAAATAATAATTATTAATTAATTAATATTTTAATTCGTACTTGAACGTAAAACATCAAAACAAATCTTACATACTCGCACGGGTTTATTTTCTCCAAATTTAATAATAGGTACTTCTTGATCTGAACATTTACTGCAGAGAATTCTTCCACAATGTCTACAGTGATGTTTACGTACGGTTATAGAGAAATTCTTACCACATTCCTGGCACATGTCTGTTTGAGTCCAAGGTACTTGTTGTGATAACTGATCTAATAACCTGTGCAAAAGTTGTTTTGTTGCTACCTGTAAATTTATTTTTTATTTATTTGCTTGCTTTCTATTAAAATATCTCTGTATAAACTTTCTGAAGCCTGACTTTTAAACATACCTGATAATTAAAGATTGTTACTCTTTCATTGTTTTCTGCAGCCAAACAAGCGTTGGCTTTAACTAAAGCACGACACAAATTTCCATTTCCCTTCATATATGCCAATAAAAGAGGTGTATTTCCCTGAAAAATTATAGTAAACAATTTAGAAATTTCTTCAACTGTTGCCATGTATTAGAAAAAGTTACATTTAAATCTGGCTTGTTTATTGGATATTCGGGCATACATTCTAAAAAAAATTCACATATGGCGGCTGCATTTTCTTTTCCATATCGACACAATTCGTGTAACGGATTTCTTCCTTTTATGTTAACATGCTCTGCATCAATCCTAGATTCTGTAAGCAGTGTTTTGACCTAAAACAGAGAAGAATAGAAAGCGAAGCATAATTAATCATGTTACATACCACATTGAGATGTCCTTCCCTAACAGCTATATGCAGGGCATTATCGCCATCAACGTTAACAGCATCAAAATCAATATTATTCTGTATTAAGGCCAAGACCACAGCAGCATTACCTGCTTCGGATGCTATATGAAGAGCTGTTTGTCTAAAAAAAAAACAATATAATAATTCAATTAAAAAAAGGGAAAGATTTATTACTTATGTGCATCTCTATCTTCTATTCGAGCCCCAGCAAGAATCAAACTTCTTACTAATGTTTCATTACCATATTGTGCAGCTAAATGCAGTGGTGGACTTAAACTGGGATCTTGAACACGTGAATTCACATCAACTTGTATAGATAATAAAAATAGAACACTTTCTAAATCTCTCTTTTTTATGGCTGTATGTAAAAAGTTGTATCCTTTGGCATCAAACTAGAAATATTTTTTTGTAAGACTCCAAGTTGATTATGGTTATTCTTACGAGACCTTACCTGTTCAGCAGCTGTGGGTAATCTATCAAGAATTGATTGAGCTGCCTTGTTATTCCTGAAAGTAAGAGCTGTTGCAAACGGACTCAGTCCTGTTTTATCACGCAGGCTCAAGTCAATGTTTGGTACGCATAACAAAAGAGAAATGATTCCAGAATGTTGATTTTCTATTGCTATATGGAGTGGTGTTTTGTTTTCTGCATCACGACTGTTTACATTTGCTCCGTGTTCCACTAAAGTCTAAAAAATCTTATAATTAAAATACTCAACATGCCTTCACGTTTACGACGAACCTGTATAACAGTATCTAGTCCCCACTGACAACACAAATGCAATGGTGATGCTTTATCTTTAGCTTCTTCTCCTCCCTCACCGTTAGGGCCAAGCATTCTCGGTGAATCCAAATCACATCCGGATTGTATAAGAAATATTGCAGCACTTTCTTTGTTTTCATCAATTGCTCTAGAGTATACTAACTGGTAAAATTTATTGTATTTTTTATTTATCAAGTTACCTATGCAATAATGTTTGCCGGCAGTCATCTGGTCCAGGACTCCAACAATCTGTATCGACACCATGTCTAACAAGTACACTTGCAATATTATCTTGATCCGAGTCTAATGCAGCCCATAATGGACAATTTCCTAATCTATCAGGTGCAGACATATCGACACCTCTAACACAAAGAGCTTCTACTACATCAATTAAACGACAGTGTATTGCTAATTGAAGTGGAGATTCAGATTCGGCAGTTCTAAAATAGTTTCCCTTTTTGGCTTGTCTTGTAACTTAAAATGCATGCTATATTACAACTAAGTACTTACTTTGCGTTCATATCAGCACCATTATCTAATAAAAAAACGGCAGTTTTCGAATCTTCTTTTAAAATTGCCTGATGCAGTAAAGTAAAATCTTTTCCGTTTCTCACATTTACATCTGCTTTACCAGAAATTAAGATTGGAACTAGTTCGTTATATCCTTCATTAAGTGCTAAGCTTAATGGCATTTCCCCATTTATGTCCCTCATATTAAAGTTTGCAGGTATTCTTGGTGAATCTGTATTGGGACTTAATTTTCCACTTTCTAAACTATTATTATAATTAATAAAAGCTTGAACACAATCTTTCGAATTGCTTAAAACTGCATAGTGTAAGGGTATTTGCCTCAAATCGTTAGTAAGTGGATTGGGATTTGCATTCGATCTCAGTAATTTCTCACACAGGATGTTACACTTAAAAGTACAAGCAGTATGTAAAGGTGTTTCTCCATCGATATTAATGTGATTTAGATTTTGAACATGATCGGATAAATACAAAGCTGCATTCTGTGCTCCTTCAAGTATAAGAATTTGTAATAAATTATTACATTTCTGAGAATACACGGGATTCGTTTGAGCATTGTTTTTAATTAGTCTAGATGCATAATTATCTTCATCCACGTCTCCAGCTTCGTATTTCAATAAAGCATAATATAAAGCAGTGTGTTCTTGTACACTTTTTACGTTTACTTCAATATTTGGTTGACCTAGCAAAAGACTAAACAATGGCTCATTGTCTGCCATTATTGCTATGTGAAGGGCAGTCCTGAAAAATAACAATTTACATGATTCTATGTACAAATATCGTTTCATACTGTAACGTTTTTATTTAATTATTGGTTTATAATATACAATAGCATCATAAAGTGATGAAAAAATACATAAAATGAATATGGCATGTATTTTTTAAAAAGTTGTGAATTATACAATAGGGTTGCTTAGTAAAAATTCAGTTATGAAGTATTTTCACGTTTTTAGAAAGTATTTATATCAATAACACTCTGCAAGAATTTGAAGTTTATAAAATTAATGCAACAAACGATACTTAAGAAAAAACGTGCAATTATTTCAAGACATGACATGAAAACAATACAAGCGATTTCACACGATCACTTAAACGTACAGCAGCTTTGCAGTCGCTGAATTCCACATACTTTGAGTAAAGCTCAAAAGAAGAATCGTGTGAATTGGTGCAAAGAAATGCAAAAGAAATTCAACTGAGGTCATTCAAATCTAGTGTACGACATTGTTATTGGTGATGAAAGTTGGATCTACTCATACGAGTCGGAAACGAAACAACAATCCACTGTTTAGATGTTTCGAGGTGAGTCGAAACCCACAAAAGTTGTTTCTTCCGTATTTCTGAACATATAGCAACCATAGCTTTAAAGGATCAAAGAACTGTGAACGCTGATTGGTACACAACAATTTGTTTGCCCGAAGTCATTGGTGAAATCAGAAAAACCAATCCTTCTTCACCATGACAATGCAAGTGCCCACACAGCTTCACAAACTGTCGACTTTTTAGCCAGTGAAAAAATGAAATTGGTGTTGCATTGTCCATATTCGACTGATCTAGCACCAAATGATTTGTTTTTGTTTCCGACAATCAAAAACAAGATGCGTGGTGAGCGTTATTCTTTGCCCAACGCAGCCGTTGAGGCATTTAGGCAACTGGTTTCCGAGGTAGCAGCTTCAGATTGGAAAAAATACTTTGAAAATTGGTTTGATTGTATGCAAAAGTATATTGATACTGAGGGTGAATATTTTGAAAAACAATAAAGCCATATATTAAATTGTATCTGTGTTTTTCTTAACCATTTGCAGAAATGTTTCCAGCAAGCCTCATAAAATGCACAAAGATAAATTCAGAGAAATATGATAGTTACACTAAAAACATAAACAACATAAAAGTTGAATATTTGTACTGTTAAAATGCACTAAAACGATTACTGAAGCTGAACTTATAACCTAACATGAGCTTATTCGACCTATTTGTAAAAAGATTCCTCTGAAATCTATAAGCAATCTTTGATTAATAAGTATTCTACCTGCTCTATCTAATAAAATTGTATACTCTCAACTTACTGATTCAATTTACTTCCTAGTAAACAATCTGGATTTTGTGAATGCTGTAGTACTACCGCTGTACTTGTTGATTTAGTTGATGATATGATGATATCACTTTACTAGCATTAATTGATCTAAGTAAAGCATTTGACTCTATAGATCATCAGTTATTATAAGCAAAATTACATTTCCTTGGTCTAGATATGAAAACTCTCCAGTGGTTTGAAAGCTACCTGTTTTCCAGAACTCAGTTTGTAAAAATTAATTCAGTACCTATATCTAACTCTCTTCAGATACATTTTTGATCTATTTCATGTTATAAAATTCTGTTCTATAGTATACTGTTTATTTGCTAGCGCTTTTTCTTCTTTTGCTCCTTACCATTGTAACTGTATTCCGGATGATTACAAAAAGCTAAATGTAATTACTTTTAAACAAAGAATTAAAAACTAAATACATCTGATCAAATAATGTAATTTAATCATTCGTGTTGGTACTTTTTACTTTTATTTTTTATTGTTATCTTCTTTACTTATACTAATACATTTACTTTATTTTTAATATATTTTAAACTCTGTCAAAGCCAGTCCTAAGTCCGGTTGAGAATGGAGGAGGGGACCCTCTTTCCAAGCTGGGAAAGTCGGGCCCTAGAGCTGCAGTACCCAGTTAGACCATCGACTAGAACGGTAGGAGGGAGGGGGGTACGCACATCTACCTTAAGGGGGCAGCCCCCTAATTATCCTAAGGATCTACAGGCCAATCACTTGTACCCTCGAATAACACAAACCGATTAAAAGGAAACAAAGGAAAGAAGCCAGACGGTCCAAACGATCATTGACCTGGTGACAGGACTATCTTATATGGAACTTGGAATGTTAATTAGGAGCTTAATGGAAAAGGTGGAGAAGCTTGTAGAGGTGATACCAAAATAGAAATTCAGGCTCTAATAGAGACCAAAAAGAAGGAGCAAGACTGCGAGACAGTTAAGGACAGATTCATGCTGATGTACTCTAAGAGTTCCAAGAGACCAAAGAGCATGCGCTGGAGTAGGTTTCCTGATTCATGGAGATGAAATGTGCAATATATCAGACTGGAAGTACGTGAGTGAGAGGATTATGTGGTTAACAGTGAAGGAAGAGGAAGCTGAAGTAACTTTTTTAGTAACTTAGGCGCCCAACAAAGATGACTGATGGGAAGTGAAAGACAATTGCTATAATCAGCTTCAGAACCCATTTGATGGTATCACAAAGAATAATATAATATTATTGGTAGGAGCAAAGCCTGAAGACGTTGAAGGTTAATAGGAAAACATGCGGAAAAATGCAGGAATAATAATGGTGTCAGACTGCTACAGTCCTGCATAGTAAATAATTTGACCATAACGAACACCACAAATCCACCAAGGTGGAGCTCTCAAGAGATGAGAAGTCGATCAGCGACTACATTATACTTAGGACGAGCGAGTTGCCGAGGTGCAGGGACGCGAGAGTGATGAGAGGGCTAGAAATAGGGACCAACCACCATCTCCTGGTATTGTGCAGGGCAGTCGCGAAACCATTGACAAGAAAGAAAGGAAGAAGTAAAAAGAACTTGCTAGAGAAAATCAAGCTAGCCAGGTTGAAGAATCAGAAAAATCAGGGGCACCACAAAAACTTAGTAGGCGAAAAGATTGATATTCTAGGAGAAAGAATTAATATGAATGATCTGGAAGAAGCTCGGAGTTATTTCAAAATCATAATTTTGGAAGCAGTGGGGGAGGTGTGCAGCAAAATATAGTGTGGAGGGAAAATGTGAAAGCTACAAAATGGTGGAGCAAGGAAATTAAAAATGAAGTAAAGGAAAAGATTGTGGAAAATGTACCTCAGCAATAAATCAACAGTGACATATCAATTAAGAAGCAGAGTGGGATGAGTTCGGCAATTTTCTGGAAGAAAACTTTAGTGAAAATCAAAAAGAAAATGAAATTGGGCAGAGCAGCAGGGGTACCAGAGCTTCTGAGGTGTATGGAGGAAGCCGGTGAAAAACCGCGGAGATGGGCTACCTCAGACGAACAGCTGGTAAAACACGCAGAGACCATGCCAAGAATTAGACCATAGACTGCCCCTCCAAGTCAAACCTTTGGCAGACAGGGTTGACAGACATATGATTAATTTGTCATTTACCTACCAAATTAATTGATCACATAAATTACATATCTGATCACTTTATTGTTCAATAAATTATCAATGTTTTATCCAAATGTATCTTTGTAGGGTACCAATGAAAAGCATTTTTCCAATAATGCATCGCAAGTGGGGGGTTGCGATTTAAAATTTCAAAGTTGAGGTGGCGTGGGGTTGGAGGTGAAGCCATATTTGGGAAGTCACTTTGGTTCCCCCTGCATACTACTAAAACGGTTTTGAGCATTTTTTGATATTTCTTATTAAAAGAAAAATACAGCCCATTGAAACTTTTAAAAACATCACCCAGTATATAAAATTAATTACATAAAAAAGAATGTCATGATGATATAAAATCATAAAATATAATCAATAACAATGTTGTGTGCTGAAGACTGTAATATTTTCATGTTTAAGATTCTATCCAATTTATTACACGCAGTCACGGGATGCAGCCTTAGCCATCCAATAATGCAAGCTAACTAACACAGGACTTCGTGACGTCATTCTGAACTCGTTCTGAACAGCATTTATTCGAATTGCAGCAACTTTTTGATTTATTTAGATCTGAAGGAGTTATCCAAAAATCAAACATTTTGGATTTTGACTATTTATAACACATAAACAACCCTATTCTTGACGATACATGAAACAATGTTTCACAAAACACTTCTTTTAATAAAAGTTTATTTCTTATACAAAGATCACTGAAGGACATGATTGTCATGAATTAAATCAAAGCCATGTAGGGTATCAATAGAAGAATCTTGCTTCTAGTGAGATATACAGGGTAGCCATCTAACGTTCTACAAGCGATTATTCTGGAACCGTTTAAGTTATTAGGTTAAAGCTTCATATTCTGGTATATGTCGACCTCGAGATTACAAAAATAAAATTAGAACAGTTTATAGAACAACCTGTCAAACCAGAAACGACGTCGATCTTCATTTGATGGACCTAAAAAATGTGTGGTCAGTAGATAGAGTAATTTATGTGAAAAATCATGATAAAGTGTAAAAGATTGAAGACAAAAAACAAATACACATTAAATTAACTACCGGGTTATCGAAAATAATCGCAAACCACGGGATCACTAATTTAAAAATGGCGCAAAATTTTATTTTTCGACGTTGGCCATACTACTGAGTAACGCCCTCACGAGTACATTTCTAACCTAGAATTACATCGGCGTGCGTATGTTCCGTGATTTCTTGTTGTCTCTTTGCTTTGCGGTTTTTACAGTTTATTTTGTTCTATTTAAAGATCAGTCTTTTTCAAGACTATAAATCTGCTTTTTGTAACTTAATTGAGGTAAGTTAGATTTAACGCATTCAAAGTGTGATAATAAATTTGAAATATTTAAGTTTTTAAGTAGTTTCATCATATATCCAATTCTACGCCACTGGAAAACTACATTATGTTTATAACCAGAGACATTAAATACTTATAGACCGGCTGTCAGGTTGAAATGCATTGTTTGGTTGGGGGAAATCTTTCTAGTCGGAATCGGCGCCATGTTTATAACTTTTCTGTCGGTTATAAACAGAGAGTTGCAAAGTTTTATAGGTTAAATTTGTTTACTTTTTGGCTCTTGCCTCTTTCCATGTGCTTTTAATTCAAAATAGAACTATTGAGTGATTCTTTTGTTAATAAATTAATTTTAATAGTTAATGGACTTTTAAGTTGCTTGTAAGTAATAAATAAGTGTGTGATTAGGTTGCCGTTAAAAAACCTCACCTATTAAACTGATGGCTTTGAATCTTAGCATTCTAAAATATACAAGAAAAAGTGTAGTATGCTCAGAACATCTTGAAGCAACCAATTTTAGGGAACATGTAAATAAACTTTTAAAAGAAAATGCTGTGCTGCTGTCATCTTTATGTAAGGTATGGTTTGTTTTATGAATTTTTTTGTGAACAATCATTTAAATGATTACAGGTAAAAGTTGTACTTGCAGACTCCACCCCGAGATCTTCAGCCAATTCAAATACATTGTGAGCAAGCCAATTATCCAACAAGTGCCAGCCTGTTACCAAAAATCAAAACAAGCAGACTAGATTTTCCTGAAAATGCAAATAACAAAACACAAACTGAAGTACAGCAGCACATTGTGAAATTTCTTCACAGGAACCTGTTAAAAATAGCATCGGTCATATTCAAATTGAACACTCATGCATTTCCATCTCCAAAAAGAAGAAAATCTAAAACGGATTGCATGGTCTTTAAATTAAATAAATATCCTAGAAAATGCTGTAATTATGCAAAGCAAGTGCAAAAGCTGAAGCAACAACTTTTAAATAAATCGTAGGTGATAAAACAGTTACAATTCCAATTCATGAAGATATAAGAGGGCCTAACATTTGACAAACATTTAACAAGTTAGTATTATTTTGTGGACAGCGGAATCCTTCATACCTTATTTATATGTATTTCTTTGTAATGTATTTTTATATTGAGTGATATGGATGTAATATTAATTTTTATTATGTGATTATAATTATCATTAAAACAAAATATTCTCACATTATTTATATAAAAATAAAACTAGGCCATTGCTATTCAAATGAAAATAATTTTATTGAATTCTTACAGCAAATTTAACTGCTTTTTGGTAAGTCATTGTGGAAAATTTGATGATTTTGTTATAAATGTACTTGGCAGGGAATAAAACAAAATATCTCATATATAATTACATTCAGAATTTGTCATCTGTTTTCTGCAAATTGCTCAAAATATATTGAGAATGTTACAAACTAAAGATTATTTATGTACCTAAATATAAATCTTTTGAAATTTTTCTGTTTTGTTTTTATTGAGTATTTATATTTGTTACTATTCAGGAATGAAGTGTAGCAATTCGAATTTCCCGCTTTTAAAGGAATAAATAATATGGCCGCCATGAAGCTGCAGGTTGCAGCCCTTACAGCCGGTCCACAGATTAAATAAAGGTCAGATATTTTACTTTGACAAATTTGTGGATTCTATTGCTCTCTCTCTCTCAAAGCAACTCCCAGAGCTTGCTATTTTGACATGTACTGCACAAGCAGCACAGTTGGGTACGCACATTTCTTAAAAGGCGCGTAAAAGAGTAGGCGTGGTAAACTCCCAGAGCTGCAAATGTAAATGTGCAGTGACAAAAAATGGGAACATTGGTGGAATAGGGAGTGAAATATCTGACCTTTTTATGCAATCTGTGACCGGTCTATAAGTATTTAATGTCTCTGTTTATAACAACAGAGCTGCCAATAGTGCAAGATGTGTTGTCTAACCAACAGTAAATTTCGAGTTCACTGGGTTTGTGATCAATTTCGATGTCCCGGTATTTCTTATAACAATAAATAAACAAATTGTTGTTACATTGTGTCTACATAAGATAGCTGACTTTTCAGATGAGTATAGATAATAAAAATATATTTATTTATGTATACATGTTGTACACCTCATTATTAGAATTATTAATTATTATTATTATTTGTAGGTTTTTCATGCTACTTCAGATAGGTATGTTTGTTAAGCAGAATTGATTATACACTGTGTCTACATTTCGATGCTCACCATTGGTATCTCGGTTATAAGAAGACACAGAACAACAGTTAAATGGGGGATGCCATGTAGAATTCAATACTCGTAACAAATCTCATTTCAAATTCACCCTAACTAATCAACAATCCAATATGGCTAAACTATGAAAAACAAAAGATAGCGCTAATAATTTGAAAACAAATGACAATCAGAGGTTTCTGTTGACACCAAAAAATTTGTCTTAAAAATGTGTCTGAACATTGTAAAACTTTAGAAGCGGTCACATTAAGTGTTATCAAGTTATTGAGAAAAATTGAAATTGGCAAAGTTTGGTTTTTCAAAATATCTTAAAATTTAAAAAAGTTAGGGTGAATTTGAAATGAGATTTGTTGCGAGTATTGATTTCTACATAACATCATCCATTTAACCGTTGTTCTATGTCTTCTAATAACCAAGATACCGATGGTGAGCATCAAAATGTAGACACATAGTATAGTGCAAAGCTAAAGAACTTTACCCAAAAAATTACAGAAAAAATGCCTGCAAGTCTTTTTTCTAGCTGACGACTACTTAATGAAGGTGCTAAACTTTTTAATTCAGCTAAGCACTTTATTATGGCTTTTTTCAATTTGGAATCTAATAAGTTTCTTTCCTTGTGCAGCATAATTTTAATTTTAAATGTGAGTTGACAGCCGCCATCGTGTTCAGTCTTGCCATCATAATACAAGTTGCACTATTATAGCGGAATATTATATTAATCAACATAATTCAACACAGGTGGTGGATTTTTAAATAAACAAAAACTGAAATGTCCATCTTTCTTTGACATTTTGGTACAAATGCCTACTTGAAAATGGAAACAAAAAAAAAACTGTAAAATGTGTTGCCTATTTAGAAACATTCAGGGGTCAATCCCTAAATGAGATTCTCCAGCAAATAACTAGTATTTTTTACATTAAAATGCTTAGGTCAAATCTGGCGCATCTTTGAAACCTGTCAGAACTTTTTTAGCAAATCCTGTACATGGAATCTTAAGAAAAGATTGTTATTTTAGAATATAATATAAGATTTTTTTTCATAACTACAATAAAATTGCTTGTGGTTCATGTAAATAATTGTGGGTAAAATCAAATACCTAATTGTCTCATACAAATATTAAGAAGATTGTTATGGAAACCATATACGGTCATTTCTTTTTGAAAGACAATGAGCTATAGTGGTAAAATGAGTAGATACTTATACTATGACTCTTATATCACTTTTATCAGTATAGCCCAGGAGTATTAGGCAAAAATGTGGAAAAACTTAGAAGAGTAAACCTAAAAGAGCATTAAACATTTGTTTATAGATAGTTATGGAGTGTATGTACAGTGGACCCCCATAAGTTGAACTTCTGTAACTCGAATTTCTCTTCAACTCGAAATTTATTGCGTCCTCTCGCACTTCAATACCAATTGCACATAATTTTCTGATACTCATATTTTCTATAACTCAAACTAATAATCGCACCCGTTGGATTTCGAGCTATGGAGGTTCCACTGTATTTACTAAAAATGAAAGGTTAGTTCAGATAACAATTTTTCCATACTGAGGTAAATGAAGGTCGACGTCGTTTCCGGTTTGACAGGTTCTTCTAGAAACTGTTCTAATTTCATTTCTGTAGTCTAGAGGTTGAATTATACTAGAACATCAAGTTTTAGCCCAATAATTTAAACGGTTCCTCCCAAATAATCGTGTGTAGAATGTTAAATGGGACATCCTGTATATTTATTTTTTGAAGTGGTCAGTGCTTATAATGCTGATGTCTTTAAGTAGTAAACTGAATACTCTAAAAGAATCTGACAAATAAACAACAAGTATGTAGTCTGTATTCAACAGTGTTTAGCGGAAGTGCACAGACTACTGGCAAATTCTCAAAAATTATGATTTTAACAGAAAATGACAAGACTGATAATACTTACAATCCATGCTTATTCTGAGCATTAACATCAATATTTCTTGTAATCAATTTTTCTGCGATTTTGATGGATTCTTCTATATTATTTGTTCCAGCTAACAAATGTAAAGCAGAATCATTTTCTTCTCTGAAATCAAAAACTTTCATTATAACATGCATTTCTTGTGATAGATATATAATTAAAACTACTTCTTGATTAGTAAATATCAAATGGTCGGTGTGATAAAATGTGTGTGTGTATTTGAATTCGACCATTACATATTCTATGGCTTAAAATAGAGTGAAAAGTTCTGATAAACTTATATCTATCATGCTTCCTTGTCTAAAGGTAGCTCATTAAAGATGACACATTGGTACATTACAAGTTTTCTTGGAATAATTTTTAAATGCAATAATTATGCTGTACTTCACATAAAGAAAATTAATACAATTTCAAGGATAAAATATCTTTGAAGGTTTTAAAATCCATTCTTTTCTTTTGAAGTCCCTCAAAAACAAAATTTTAAATATTTAAATTACTAACCTGGTTGTTAATCGTGCATCACAGTTATTATCTAGTAAGAACAATGTAGAGAAGGAATCGTCATGTTTTATTGCTCGATGTAACAAAGTATCTCCTTGACTGTCTCGAATGTTGACATCAGCATTATGTTGAATAAGGGTGGAGGCAATGCTGGAATTATGAGCTCTTAGCGCTAAGTCTAATGGTAGATCACCATTGGGACCCCATAGATTGACTACGTCAGACAACTGAAAAATAAGCAATAATTCTCATTACACTAGTAAACTATAAGTATTCATACTTTTCATAAATAAGAAAATTAATGTTAAAAAAAATTTATTATGCTAAGGTTCAACATATTTTTGTAGCTCATTGAAATGGAATTCAGATTGTCTAAGTTCCGTTTTGCTGTTTAAAGATTTGCAAATGACATCACTTCACAATTATCTGTAGCATTATATCAAGAACCAATTATTGCACTGCAACAAAACTTGTATTTAATATATGTCAAGTCTGTTATTGTATTCTTATCTTTATTACTAGTAACTTCCTGTGAAATGATTTTAAAAATTAATTTCTGTAGAAATTATCGTCTGGCAATTTCAATTTCAGTTAATTTACAATCGGTTGTACGGTGAGTTGGATTTTCTGATTTTCTTGTCTTAGCTTGTTACCTCTCCTTCCAAATGCCCAACGAGAAATCGAGTCATCTCTTCAAATTGACAATGGCAAGTCTTCGCCCCCTTACATTTGTGAAGGGCACAAGTTTATAAATTCTCGACCCCCTGGTTTTGGGAGATTCAGATTCCAGCTCCAGCTCCCGCACGAGCAAGACATACTCAGGTCGATCTCTCTGATATTATCTCATCATAATGGATCGCGTCAAATTAGCCTATGTCCGCATATTCGAAGACTTCATAAGTCGTCTCGGTGTAGAGGCGGTTATGTGCCAACTTAAATCGAACCCCAACACCGTCATCACCGAAAACAATCGACACCAAGTACCTAGTGAAGACCAACGAGAAGACATGGAACTACCCCAGCCCACAGAAGACAGCCCCACCGACACGAAGAAATCCACCAAAAGACAGAGGCAGCGGAAGAACAAGAAGACCCAAAGGGAGCGTGTTGCCGCACTTCGCGACATCCATGCCGCCGCCCTAGCAGGCGTGGCAACTGCTGCCCTCGAGCAGTCCAGCTCATCCGCCGTGAAACGCGGCCTAGCATCCCTTCGGACGGAATTGAGCGCAACTGCCGTCCCTCAAGAGAGCCACGGTGTGATCACCAACTCCTCATATTCCGAGGCACTGCAACGCAACAGCGATGCGATGTCGTGCCCCTCTTCTGTCTCCGGGCAGATCGAAAAAGAAGCGCCGAGAACATTCCGAAGTTGAACCGCAGCCGGCCTCCACGGTTAATCGCTTCTTCGCTTTAGGAACCGAGGACGACGCCGTGCCTACCATAGTCCTTCACGCGAAGAACAAATGGGCCGGCATCGCGCGGGAACTTACACGGTACGATCTCGTCATCACAAAGGCGGAAAATCTGCGTGACAGTATAACAATCAAGCCGGCGAAGCGACGGAGAGAGACTACCGAGGAATCAGAGAGCACCTCGACACCATGGAAATGTTCTACCATGCCTACCAGATGACATCGGAGAAACCGCTCAAGGTAGTCCTTCGGGGGGGTCCCAGAACCGATCCCTACCGAAGAAGTCAAAGAAGATCTCTCAAGCAGAGGTCTTCCGGTAACTTCAGTTCACTTCATACCTCTGGTCTTCGCCCTCCCGGACAAGACCACCGAGGGTCAATGCCATCGCTGCCAACGATGCTGCAAAGCACCCCCCAGGTGCATGAAATGCGTCGGTGACCATCACACCGGAGATTGTGTGAAATCCAGACAGACGCCCGTCACATGTGCGAACTGTGCGGGACCACATCCGGCGAACTACAAGGAGTGCCCCAGAGTCGACGGGCGACATGTTTACTCCAGGAGAGCGGACCACTGCTTTTGCAAACCGTCCAGCTCCGCGATTCGAACCGCCGAACAGACCGAAAGGTAAGCCGCCGACCCCGTCCCTGCCGAGGAGAGCGCATCAGTTGTACCAACGAGCATCATCGGTTCTGCGAACCGATTAAACTTGCTGGGCGGTCTACAATTTTCAAAGTTCATCCGGCCTCGCGGAGATGCTGACCGCCGTCGGATCCTTAGTCTAAGACGTTATGGCAACTCCGGGAGCCTAGAAGACAATAAGCCCATCTGCCATCCAAGGGCCCACAGCAACCAGTGCAGACAACAACACCCCTCTACAGTTGAAAGACACTACAGACGAAGAAGGTAGAAGACAAAGTCTAGGTACTCCACAAACCATGCAGGTTCATCGTTCATTTTGAGAGATTTCTGCAGCAATTCCGTGCGAGATCCATGTTGCTCGCGCATCTCGATCTTAACTTGAATTCCTCGTGAAAATTTGGAAGGGTAGAGTGTTTCTTTGTAAAACGATGTTTCTCGTTTAGTATTTGTGCTCCATCGCAGTTAATCTGATAGAATCCTGCCATAAAAGAACCGTTGTTGAATTATCTTGTTTCCTATCTAACAGGAAGATTTTAAGATATTTGAAAGTTGAAGTTAATTTTGAAGTTCGTAACACGGACAAGACCACTGTAATACATCCTCGCCACCGATTCTCACTTACAAGGAGATTATAACTTAGATACATTAGTTGTTGCCGTATTCGAAGACGAAAGCGGGACCAACCAGTGAAGTTAGTTGGAGAGACTTAAAGAGTTGGAGCGCCGCTGGATAGTGTCAGCCAAATCAAATTGGGACGTAACATGCCCATCTTGCAAAAAACTAAGCTGGGATGGATTGTCACCGGAGATGTAGCAACTAAGCAAAATCCTCAAAACAGTTCTTGCTTAATCGCCTCTTTTGATCTGACTTCTCAAATGGAAAAATCCTGGCGTTTAGAAGAACATTCTACTTCATTTACTTTATACCTTGCTCGTACAAAAGCTCTAGACCCTTAATCAGTCTGTCCAATGATTCTAACGATCTTCAAGCATCGACTCCGGGCGACTTCATCCTGGGTCAAGCTTAGATCTTCAGACCACGCATGGCAATCACGTCAAACGCTTTAAACACATTCAAAAATATGGGACAACATTTTTGAACAAAATGGGGTTCCGAATATTTGCACATCTTGCAGCAATGGGTCGCGTTGAAGTAGTCCATCCAGGATCAGACGGCAGTGTACGTGTTGCGAGTGTTCGTACACGCAACGGAACCACCCGAAGGGCCATCAACAAAGTTTGTCTCTTGTGCACTCAAGCCAGTGATTATTAACAGTGAATTAGTAGTGAATCTAAACAGTGGCTAACAGCTTCAAATTTTTTATTTAAAAACACTCGTTTTCAGCTTATGCGCTTTATCAAGAGTTTATTTTTCGTGTGCTGCTCGGTAGATTATAGTTTGAAAGCCGGTGCCCTTTCAAGGGTGGCGGTATGTTACGCGCATTGTTAATATTCTTAAGTTGATTACCAAATATAATAATTTAGTTTGGATAGCATATAACAGAGGGCGTTTGCAGTGCCTTTAGAGGTAAACCATCTTAAGTTACGAACTAGGGGTGGAAGGAAGAAGTAGAAAGAGAAAAACAACATGGTGAAACCCTCTACGATGTAAAAGCAAGTGTCGTTAAAATTTGTAAAAAGTCACACGAATCATTTTCATGAATTTAATGGTTTATGTACCAACGTAAAGTGCTGGTCCATTCACTTTACTTTTTCGTTTTGACGCAAATAAATGTCAGAAATCTCAAAAGACTACTATACACCAGTACACCTGTTAGCCATAAATCCATGTAAGCAGATGAAAAGTGAGGTTACCTCAGAAAACTTTGGAACGAAGGATGAAAAAAGCACGAGGGTGGATCCATTGCGCAATCTTGTACCAAATGCTTGGGACGAATAAAGCCGGTCTTCTCTTTTGAACCAGAAAATAAACTTGTTGATTATATTTTGTCCATGGAGAAGAAAATGTTTGGCCTTACACTCAATGAGCTCAGAACAATTGCCTTTGAACTTACGGAACGAAATAACATTCCTCATACTTTCAATAAGGCAAAAAATATGACTGGGAAGGAGTGGTTGTATTCGTTTTTAAGAAGCCACCCTAACTTAAGTTTGCGTTCGCATGAGTCTACCTCGATGGGTCATGCAACTGGTTTTAATGTTACAGCTGTAAGGATCTTTTACAAGTTGCTTGATAGCGTATATGGAAACAACCCACTCACGCCGGATCGCACATACAATGTCGACGAGACCGGCATTATGACGGTCCCTAACAAACAGTCCAAAGTTCTAAGCAAATCGGCACCTTGGTTTCTGGTGAGCGCGGCTCCTTGGTCACTTTCGAGATATGTATGAATGCATCAGGCAATTTTATGCCTACCATGTTTGTGTTCCCAAGAGAGAGAGCCAAACCCGAGTTTTTAGACGATGCCCTGCCAGGAAGCACTGCGGAACTTCATCCCAACGGCTGGATGCAAAAGAATATCTTCCTAAAACAGTTTCAACGCTTTATAAATTGCAGTCATCCAACCAAAGAAAAACCTGTTCTGTTGATCATGACGAGCATGCAATTCACACAAAGAGTATTGAACTAATTGCTAAAGCTCGTAAAATCATGTGATTTTGATGTGCATCCCCTCTCCATACACTAGTCACAAGCTCCAGCCCTTCGACGTTTCTTTCATGGCTCCTCTGAATCACTTCTACTCCGAAGAGGATCGGAAATGGATGCGGGAGCATCCAGGCAGGATCATTACTGTGACTCAAGTAGGAAAACTACTGTGCTGCTTATCTGAAAGCTGCTCGAGCTGAGACTGCTGTAAATGGTTCCAAAAACTGGGATATGGCCCTACAACCCAGGCGTTTTCGATGATGTTTTCGAAGTTTCAGAAAAAGCAGATACAGGTAGAAAGGAACATGAAAACATGGCTGAGGCAAGTGAAAATGCTGCAACTCCTGGCCCAAGGGAATCTAAGGCCAGGGAGGATAAACCTTCAGTGCAGTCTCCTCAAATACTTGTGCAGGATAAAACTCCTGTTGGCCTGTTCTCAATATTACCACAAGAATCAGTGTTCGACGTTCCATTTCGTGAACGAAACGAAACAAAAAGCACTGGAAAAGCAGCAATATTGACGGAATCACCTTACAATAGCTCTCTTCTCGATTCAGTCAGAAAGACGCCAAAGAGGAAATTATTTGACTACAAACAAGGGTGCATCCATCCACTACCAAGAAAAATTATTTCTGAGAATCTCAATATGTCTTAGAAGATTCACAAAATGAAGGCGGTAACGATGACAGTGAAACCACTGATGAATTGGAAGAAGAGGATTTTGTCATCGTCAGGTTGCAGGCAACATCAACTTTTATTCACTATATTGGGAAAATCTGTAAGACCGGAAACGATGACTTAGAGGTGCAGTTCCTTCGAAGACATCGAACAACATTAGCATTTTGCTACATCGATGTTGATAATGTGTCAAAGTTCCAAATGGTGACATTTAAAAAGTGAAATGTGTCAGAAATCAGAGAGGAAAGTTATTTTTCAATATTATTAAAAGAATTGCTAATTTAAGATAAAAATTAGAAAAAATGTAGGAGTTGAGTTTCGGATTGCAAAGGGTAGACACGTGTTTCGATAGCCGGTCAATAAATAACTCGCAAAGCGAGCTTTATTTCGGTAGTGACTCGATTTATTAGTAAAATCGTTGCGAAACACGGAAAAACGAATAGAGTAAGGGCGAAGCGGTAAAACAGAGTGATAAACAAGGACAGTGGAAATAGTGTATGTAAGTGAGATAAATAAAGTGAAAATTGACGACCTTCAGCGCCAACAAGATTAATAGTGCGGTTAGCGGTTATCAAAAACAACAAAATCACATGACAAGAAAAGTCATCGATAGAATCTGGGGAGAAAATGACCAAAAACTACAGAGAAAACCAAACAGTATTCTACGGTACTCTTAAACAGCTAAGACAAAAGAAGGAATATAAAATGATTAACATAAAAGATAAAGAAGGACACATAATTACAGAAGAAGAGAAAATAATGGACAGATGGAGACAACATTTCCAAGAATTGACTCCTACAGACATAGGTGAAATGGAATAAAATAATGAAGAAAAGGTGATACAGAATATAGAACCCATACAACAAGAAGAAATAATAGAGACAATAAAAAATATGAAATTGGGAAAGTCACCAGGAATAGACAACGTAACAACCGAAATGATAAAATGTATGGGGGAAAAAGGAATAAAACAACTAAACAAACTAATGAACGAGATTATACAAAAAATAAAAATCCCGAAAGAGTGGAATTCAGGAATAATATTGCCATTGACAAGAGGGATTGTAATAACTGTAGAGGAATTACACTAACAAGCATTCCTGGAAAAATACTAGCAAGCATAATGGAAAGAAGAATCAGAAAAATAATTGAAGAGAGCATAGAAGACACTCAATGAGGGTTTAAGAAAGGCAGAAGCACACAGGATTTAATATTTGCGATAAGACAAGCAAGCAAAAAACTCATAAGTAAAAACAAACAAACACATGTTTGTTTTATAGACTTAGAAAAGACTTTTGACCATGGAAGAAGGAAAGATATATGAAAGGCTCTAGAAAAAAGAAATATAGACACAAAAACAATAGAAATAATGAAAGAGGAAGAACAAAAAAATAGTAAGAATCAATAACGAAAGAATTTGAAACAAAGATAGGAGTAAAACAGGGTTGTGTGAAGTCCATTACTGTTCTCGATAGTAATAAACGAAGCCATAAAGGAAACTAAAAAGATAACGAAACCACTAAAAATTGTATACTGGTAAAGGCAGCGGATATATTTGAGTGAAATGATGTTTGCGGATGATATGGCAGTACTAGCTGAAACAGCAGATCTGCAAAGGAATCTAGAAATATTAAACAAGGAAATCACAAAGATAAATATCAAGGTAAACATCGAAAAGACCAAAACAATTATAATTGCAGGAGAGAAGAAAAGGCATGACATAAAACAGAACAAGTGTAAAATTATAAATATTTAGGAACAATAATACAAAATTATGGAAAAATAGATCAAGAAAGCAGGAAAAATGTTCTATTTATATGATGAGAACCACGCTTCTAAGAAAAAAAAGACAATTCCAAAAAAAGATCAAGACCGAAATAGTGGAAAAATGTGATAAGATCAACAATAAAGTACAGTAGTGAGACATGGACAATGATAGAAAAAACCAAATTACCTGCAAATGCAATGGATATGAGATTTCTAAGGAGAATAGAGAATAAGACCAAGAGAAAAAAAATAAGAAATAAGACATACTGGCGGTGTTTCAGGATCAAGCCAATAAGGGAAAGAATAGGTCAGTTAAGGCGGTTCGGTCATATGTGTCGTATGAGTAACGATAGACTAGTTAAAAAAGTGCATGAGTGACAGGGAAAATAAGAGAGGAAGACCAAGAAGAAAATGGAATGCCTATATAAAAGAAGCAGCGGAAAGAAGAGGGATCGAGTGAGAAGGAATTAAATACAAGACCCAGGATAGGAAGCGATGGAAATAAATTTGCAAAAAAGTAGAAACTTGACTCCACTCTGGGCTTACACCGAAAGGTAGAAAGGGTTAGGATTAAGCAAGTAAGAAAATGAAAAATTTTTTATTTGTATTACTAGATTGTTATGGCAGAACACGCACTTTCTTTCTTTACGACCCAGTTTTAATTATCAGGCTCACCGCAATTTTCACCAGAACAATAAGTTTAAGCTACTAGAATTCATCGGCATAAGGTTGGAAGATGACCTTGCGGTATTTTTGCAAAAATTTGACGATAACAGAATGTGGTTTCGTGGTTATGATGTACAGGGTAACAGAGAAGAAAGGGTACTACCATAGAGTAATTAATATAAGTAGAGGAACAGTTACAATGTTTTAAATGTAACCCAAAAACGTACCGTATAATAGGTGGCGATATACTTAGTTAGTTTAACAGCATTTTTTCGCACCTAAAACTGCAGTTTACAATACATTTAATAGACGAAAAATATTTAGTTGTAGAATAGACGTACTTAATACCTCTTCGTGTTGTTGCGGTCATTATAAAACAAAAAAAAGTATTATTTATGTTGCCAGTAATGACAGCTGGATTTCAGTCAAAACACGAATGAATGAAATCTGATAAATTTGAGGGTATACAATGAAATTCTTAATTATTTATTTCTTAAAGGCTTGAACGGTCAAGACTAAACTAAGAATTAGAACTTGATATTTTTATTAAAGCAAAATTCTATAATTATCATTTTGAACGTCTGCAAAAACAATTCAAAGTACATTAATTTATAAAAATAAACTTTTCTTTAAATTCTAGTTAATAAATGATTTAGTTATTGTTAGACTACAATATATATGTTTGTTTTTTACGGCTTGTTTTTGTAACGCTGCACTTCCAATCTATGTAAATACTACTTGTAACACGTATTTGTATGTAGTTTGTATTTAAGAAATGAAACTTCTCCGTGTATTACTGGGCCGGACAGCATAAAAAGTGTTTTCTTATAAATCACTTCACATATGAAGGTATTTCCAGTTTAGACGTTTAGAAAGTTTTTTTGTTTACTTATGTATTTCTTTTTCAAAACAGTACTCTTAAAAACAATTTTGTGATTTCAATAATGAATGGATTTGCTAAGATTTCGTTTTGATCCATTCTATATTTAAAAAACGTAAAGTAATATAATAGTGTCTGGCTATTTGTCAGATGCAAGGCCATAATTTAAAGCACAAGATGCAAGCCATGTGCTACAAAAAAGTTAACGTGCCTCCATGCAGCTTTGAATGTCGATAACTGTGTAATTAAGACAAATTG
>VTPC01090614.1:114078-154725 GCA_011009095.1 Ignelater luminosus
TGTTACATTAATTTCAGAAAATAAAAAATTACACGTCAATTATTAATCTTTAATTATTCCCAGAACACGATTGTGTTAAGACGGCTGCCAAAGTGCCGGTTTTGATAAATGGTTTTTTTAAACATAAAATTAAACATTTAATGACTCTTAATGATTGAGTATGTATATCATTTATGCATGCATAACTATACAAAAAAATTCATTATTAAATATTTAGTTTTAAATTTAAATGAGTTTGAACTTCAAATATTCTTTAAATGACCAGGTATTGATGCGTTTACCCTACCTGCATAATTATCTTTTTATGAAAAATCCTTGATAGTGGACAGTTAAATTTAATAAAATTGAAAACATAACTAAAAAGCTCTTGTTGAACAGCTACATCAGCATTGTTTGGGCCTTATCTAATTCTTGTTTTTAAAAATATCTTCAATATTATGTCATTTTTTAATTTTCCAATTTTATATATAATTATCTTTAAATATTTAAGTTTCTGAGTAGTTTCATCATATATCCAATACTACGCCACTGGAAAACTACATAATTCTTTATTACAACAGAGCTGCCAACAGTGCAAGATGTGTTGCCTAACCAACAGTAAATTTTGTGGTCACGTGGCTTCCTCCTATTTATGATGTCCCTGTACTACAAAGAAAAAAGGGTGGAGGTCTGTTCGACTTGCGGGTTTCTTTGGAAAAGTTTAGATATCTGAATGTGACTTTGTAATTGGGATATATGGGGTGGCGTAGAAAAGACGAACATAGCGTAGTGTCTTTCATTGGGGGGGGGGGGGTGCTTGGAATAGCATGTGATTTTTGTATGGGGGACGAGCAAAACTGAAACGGCATCGAGGCCGGTAGACGTGCGACCGCAAGGAGATTCTCCGCCGATTCAGATTGACGCTGGTGGCTACATTAAGAGTTATCGCCGGTGTTGCGTCATCTGGGGATTTTTTCAATTTGTAAATTAAATTTACAAAAAGAAGGAACGAAATATTTCAATGCAATTTTCACAAATGTAAGGCGAATGTAATGTAATAAATTGAAAGGAATTATAAAATCGCAATTGCAACATTGCTATTAAACCGAGTTTAGAATAAATTAGGTGTAACTTTTTATGCATTTTCAGCATCTTTTACAGGTCATAAAACTAGTTTTTTCCGTAACATTTAATGTTTTACTTTTCAAGCAATCGATATTGCATAAGATAATAAAAAATAATTACAGAGAACGGTGTTATAATTTAGACTGATTATTATTAATTGTCTTTTCTAATACGTAGATGTGAAAAAACACAAAGAGAAATAGACGATCGACTTGTAAAAATATTATCGAATCAGCTGATCCCGATCGAAATATAAAAAAGGAGCGTTGTCCTTGTCCACCGTCGTCCACCGTCACAATAGTAGAGAGAATGTCTGCGGTTATCAAGAAAAAGAGGGGGCACCTTTTTTTACAATCCAATCCAGTTATGCAGCATTCTAAGGATAACATTCACATGTTGTCTATACGCATCTCTTTCGTGCACGTGTAAAAATCATATGGAGTGAAATGAGTTGCCAAATTAATACGAACTCATTATTACAGCAAGTTCGTTGAAACACACCACGATTACAAAATTGCTGCTGCTGTTTAGGCGAATGTGATAGAGTTGAGTCAACAGTGTTGCGCAGTCGAGAAAAGTAGTGTGCGGAGTTTACTACTATGTGTCACAGATTTAAAGTGATACCATTAGTTTAATACAATCAAGTACCTGTGTTGTTAACTAAAATATGTGTTAATTAGGAAATATCTTTACGTTAATTGACTTCTACACCAATATCTTTAAAGAGCACTATGTTATCTTTAGTGCGCATTGTTTTTTCTGTGATACTTACGTTCCAATCATGTAAGCATGTTCAATAATATTTTATTATTATTAGGAACCTTTAATTCAGAACATCAGATAATACAGAACAAAGTATCTTTAATCTTCAATTTTTATGTGTCGACCACTTTAGATAAATCATTTAAAAGATTCTTTCTTATACAATTAGATTACTCAACTGTTTTCCGGCTTTTTAGTAATTTATCGATCAGATTATTCATTCTTAATAGTTCTCGACTAAAAAGGAATCCGAGTTTAATTAAAAACTTCCGTGCTCGAGTACATTCATAACATGTTAAATCGGCATTCTTTTCGCCCTTTATCATTATTATATTATCGCAAAGAAATTTCTTTTCCCTTAAAGGGAATATTAACGACGATAATTTCCACTGATGATAGAACAAAGAGGTATGACAAAAATGTGGTTTGTTATTTATTAATTTAGGTTACCCTCTTTTCTGCCGAACAGCTCTATGAAATGGGTTATATTTTCAATGGACCCGGGTTTTGAACTCCCCAAATGATTCATCTGTTGACTATTTGCAAACCAACTGCACGTGCTGAAAATTTTAAAATTAGCCTTTCCAGAAATGTTGCTATAAACAGTTTAATTAAATTAGCTTCGGTTCGTTTTGTTTGCTTTGAAGTCATTATCGATACATCTAATAACATTAATATCGAACAAGACGTTTTATTATGTGGCAGTAATCAAGTGATTGATAATAATATTATTAGTACTTATATTTTCCAAAAACATACATTGAAATGATTGTTTTGCTTTTTTTCAAAGTGAACAAACAAAATAATAATGATAATAGAGAGACCTTTTTTATGAATTCCTCAATTATATGTGGTCACCCATAAATAATGTGCGATACTGATAACGCAATAGCGCGAGGCCTTCCAGAATATAAATTGATTAAATGAATCCTTCCTTCTGCAAAACAAATGAGATTTTCACGCGCAAAAGGCGGTTGTTATATTTTTCGTCATGCTTTGTTAAAAGACTTAACGTACTCAAAAACTGTACTGCTCACGCTTTAATTAAAGTATTTGCGAAAACACGTGACGTTGCACGTAACGTTATTTTGTGTGTAAAAATGTAATTTCATCGAATAGGTAAGTTTTTATAAAAAAAAAGGTACATTTTAAATGTAATGAAGATTGCAAGAAGAATCCATCTTCATTGTAGTACAAAACTATTATCAAACAACGCAATCTTTACTCTGTTGACAAATAAATGACTGAAATTTACTGAAACTTGAATAAGCACAGCACAGCTTTTTCACATTTTCAGCAAAGAAAATTTATTAGTTCTTTGTTAAAAAAATAGAACGCATTTGAAAAGCATAATACTTTGACGCTAAGTTCTAAGTGTTCTTCGGTATAAAACTTTAACAATTGCTTTCTGAAAGACTATCGAAGGAAAATCTCAATAGAAGATTTACGTCTTTAATTTATAAGAGAAAGTTCCCGTATACGAGGCGTGTAAATAAAATAATGAGACTGATTTTTTATAATTTTTTTATTCAATTAAAATTAGAATTCCACATTGTCTCCTTCGAAGTAATTGCCTTGAGAAACCACACAGCCACAGACACGATTTTTCCACTCTTCAAAGCAGTACTGGAACTCGCATACTGAAATTGCCTTCAGCTGATTGGTTACGGCCGTTTTAATGTTTTCTAGCGTCTAAAAATGACGTCCTTTGAGGTGATTTTTCAATCTTGAGAAGAGAAAAATTTTTTGTCGAAGTCTTTCAAGAACCTCTCGGTACAACTGTTGGTTTACCGTTTGGCCTTGAGGTACAAACTCTGTGTGGATGATTCCCTGGCTATCGAAAAAGCAGATCAGCATGGTTTTGATATTCGACTTGCTCATTGTTGCTTTTTTTGGGCTTGGTGAGCTTGAAGTGTGCCATTCCTAGCTCTGGCGCTTCGTTTCCGGGTCGTACTGAAAAACCCAAGACTCTTCACCAATAATGACACGTTCCAGAAAATGAAGTTCATTTTTAAAATCAAGGCACGCGTCCCTTCTATTGTTCTTTTGTTGCTGCGAAAGGTTTTTCGGAACCATTTTCGCGCAGATTTTCCTCATGTCCAATTCATTGATCAAAACCTCATGAACGGTGATGTGAGTCAAATTCAATTGTTCCCCGATCATTCTGACAGTCAAGCGACGATCCCGGATTATGGCAACATTTTCGTCGGTTCTTGCAGTTGCAGGCCTTCCGCTGCGAGGTTCATCTTCAATCTGTTCTCTTCCTTCTGAAAATGCCTTAAAGTACCTGAAAAGCTGGACCCTTGACAAAACATTGTCTCCATGGGTCCGCTGAAGCTTTGCAAAAGTTTCTGTCGCACTGTGACCAAGTCTGAAGAAAAACCTGATAGCAGAACGTTGCTCGAAATTGATGAGTCTCATTTTCAGAACGCAATAGAAAAAAAACAGTTTACGAAAAAAATTCTTACAGACAACCGTATGACTACAGGGTTGAGCCTCGTACTGGCGGAACATCACATGTTGACCCGCCTTTCCTCTAAACCGGTAGTCCCTTCGTGTATCGAGAAATAATTGCAACCTTACTTCCGAGCCTACAAACTCACCTTCTCATTTTGTAAATCTTTGCATACTCGCATGCATATCCCATTTATCATTTCTAGATTTATCAATCTTTACAAAAGCTTAATACACTTTCAATATGAACAGGAAAACTTTCCAAATATTCAATACTTCTACATACTATTTCAGATTTATTACTCACATAACAATAAATATTATATACAACTTTACAACCCACATTAACATGGAGAGATAAAAATTAATTACTTAACTGTTTGCCAAAAACCTACTTGTAAACTTTTTATGTATTCATTGTTTTTTTTGCTCAGCTTTCCTAAAGTAGGAGGCCTGTGATTTGACACGTCTTTATCAATTACTCCCTAAATCGCAAAAATCTCAAAACAAAATATCACAAATGACATATCAAGAGAAACAGAATTTAAAGCAGAATCAGATTGTTAACAAATACATACGAGGTGCTATTTAAAAAAAAATAAAATTGATACAATTAAATCAACCTTGATCATTACTCTTAATCGAGAAATATCAAACCTGATGCCATTTCAATATTTCAGAACTCTTATTTTAAAGTATTAAGCAAATGTAACACCCTGTATACCTTGGCTCGCGCTAAACTTGACAATTTTCTAATTTTCTCGTTTATTTGGCAATCTAGTTAATTATTTATCTTTTTCTGACTTATAAACTGAAACACTATTTTCAAACAAAGTCACGTTATTGTTCCAAATAAATACGATATATCAATTATTACTGATTGAATTCCTGGAAAAACAATGAAAAACGAAACGAGTCAAGAGCAAAAACTGAAACTCGTACAATTTCACGCTCGATAAAGTAAAAACTCTTTGTTCCAGATAAGCGATATGCTGTATCAAATGAAAGTTGATCTTTTACGGTCGTTTTAAATTACAGTTAGCAATAGTGTACGTACATAACTATATTTAATGCAGTAAGAAGACAAATTGAATAATTTCATAACTAAACGCCAACGTTTACTGTCGCATAATAGTTAGAGAATTCTTATTATAGTATACTATATGTGTATACCTACCAGGGCAACTTTTATTAAAGCTTATCTGCAAACGCAGTGTTTCGTAAACGTCTGTACAAAATTATCAGTAATTTTACTTATGAAAATAAATCAAAAACTTGAACATGTTTTCGAGATACAGAGTATTGAAGTTTCTTGCCTCTTACAAGTCTCCACACCTAATAGCACCGAGTTATAATTTTATACAAATATTTGAAATAATAGACACCTTATAGTACGTTCAAATTTACACTCACATAAAAAGCTACATTTAATAGAAATACAGGGTGGCCCAACGAAAATAAAACAGACTGAATTACTACCACAAAAATAATTTTTCGGAACAATGCAAAAAACACGTCAATTTATATTGAGAGGGGGACATTTTGTGATATACAATTCGAACCCTAAACTTTAACCTCATAGATGGTGGGCGGGGGGGGAGACATCAACCCTCAAAAATCTAATAAAAAATGGGTTCAAGTGGCATATCATGTGGAAGGTCTCTCAATTCTCCATATTGCCCCGTTTGAATTTTTAAATTCCTTCGATTTGTTTGAAAGATATAGGGTGTGAAATCTAAAACAGTAGAACGCTTCATGATCTTCAAATTTTTATGTTTGATGCTTGTTCTCATTTACTTTCACAATATTGTATCCACTCTAGACAAGTCTGTCATGTTTACCTTTTATTTTCATGGTGTGGAAGGCAAGTGTATTTTCTAGTATTTGTTGTTGTTGTAAATTAAGAAAAACTTCCTTTTCTTTGGAAATAATGCAAATGCAGACAGAACTGCCGAGCTGTTCAATCGACGACATGCAAACAAACGTGTAGGTTGCAAGTATGTTTTGGGGTTAGTGCAGGAAACAAGATTCGTGATCAATAAAAAGAGTATGCTGAGAACAATTGGCTGCTGTATCTGGTGTTAGTGGAACTAGTATTCAACGAATTTTAGAACACCACACGTTTCACCCATACAAGGTTCAGTTGCTACAGGAACTTAATGAAAACGACTTTGATCGTCGTTTGCATTCTGTAAGATCATAAGTGAATGAGCGACGAATAATCCAAATTTTATCTAATGTCTGTTTCATCATGTCCATACCCAACGATCAGAAGAGTTAAATGTTCGAGCAGGCATTACACCGTTGGCCCTTTTTTTTCTAGCTGGGGGATTTCTATTTGAAGAGTACAGGGGAAATACGATCTAAGTCACATTAGACCCGAATATGAGTTATGCATCATTTCTTATAGTCTCGTTCTTACTTTTTCTCACTGTGTACTTGAAATTAACGAAAAACGATCTAAGTCACTGCAAATCGCGAATAAAAATAGGCGCTGTATGGAAAACCGATCGAAATCCGTGCTTTAAATTGAAATATCTCAAAACTATTTAAACGTGACTTAGATCGTTTTCCCCTGTACTCTTCATTTGTATGTAATTGCTACAGAATCTCATTAATCTAGTACTAACTGAAATAATCGAAAATGACAAGCGTTACCTGGAGGATCAATTGATATTTCAGCAAGACGGAGCTCCTCCGCATTTTGCACTTCCCGGTCGTGAGTATTTAGATAGAACTATCCCAGGTCGTTCGATTGGAAAGAGAGGCGCGATCGAATGGCCTCCTCGGTCCCCGAAATTGTTGCCGCTCGACTTCTTTTTATGGAGTCACTTAAAAAGTAAAATTTATGCGACGCAACCAGCTTCATTAGAAGATTTACGCTAACGCATTGCCAACGAATGCCAACAAATATTTAATTCCGCAAATGTTCCAGAATGTGCGACGACGTTTCGAATATAATCTCTAGCATTGTATGGAAGTTGGTGGTCAGAATTTTGAACATTTATTGCGGCAATATGGAGAATTGCAAGGCCTTCTTTATAATGTGCCTCTTGAACCCCCTTCCCATTAGAGATTTTTGAGGGATTGATGCCCCTCTAGGGGGTTGGAGTTTAGGGTTCGAATTGTACATCAAAAAATTTAACCCTCCCAATACAATCGACGTGCTTTTGCGGTTTTTCGAAAAATTATTTTCGTGGAAGTTATTCAGTCTATTCCGTTTTCGTTGGGCCACCCTGTATATTTTATGTTGTATTAATGAGAATTAGAAAAAAAGATTTCGGAAACTTCAATCTTTCAAAAGAAATTAGTTTTTTTCCTAAATTAAGCCGAGATTGCAAGAATAATAGAACTGTTCGCATTCTTAACAGTGTAACATACTTTTAAAGAACTATGTATGCCCTTCAACAGATCTCCGTCTATGGTAGGGAATATTAACCCTGGAAAACGTTTTTACTTCTTTTATTTCCGAAAGAAAAATCGTTGATCAGGGGAGGAAGAGTGAAGAAACTTTCTTTGTAGGCCGTGTTAATTAAGTTTGCAGCCAAAATGCATATAGAGTTGGGAGAGCTACATGCCGAATCAATCTTCCAAACATAATGGCGCTAGAAGGGATAGAAAGTGAAAACCCCCCCTTCCCATTTTTTGCAAAAATTCGGGATTTGCTTACAGGTCTCTCTAGCTCAAAGGATCTCCATTCCAGAGCCGTATTTGCACCATACTCAGTTTTTCTCGTTTTCAACCTAGAAGATGATCCTATAGAAAAAAGTGTATTGAACCTTTTTTGTTCCCCATTCCACTGTGCATCAAAGTGCTAAACTACGTTTCCTTGGGGAACTCAAATAACTGCCCCAAAAAGGGTCCAAAAGAAGCCAAGATTTTTGCTCTAATCGACCCCAGAAACCGAGGGGACGCCACTGGAACCCACCTAAGCTGGTTGCCCTAATGTTGTTTAATTTAAAAAGGATCTCAGCTTGATCGGACCATAATTAACCAAGTTACAATTTTTTTAAGTGGGCGTCTCCAGTCGGGTTTTCTCGAGTGGGTAGATAAACGCCCCCAGAACGCAAATCCTGAATATTATGTAGATCAGACTATTCGGACGGTTTTGGTGGGGATTGTGAAGTTCGCAGATTCCCCAAACGGTTTTTGTGGAGAGCTTCGAAAGTTTTTAGTTTCTCACTGGACTTTCTCTCCTATCCCGCCATAGTGCTTGCGTAGTCCTTATAGTTTCTGAGCTACGAGTCCTCTTTCGGTTCGAGCGGCATCAGCATCAATTTTCGCCGCTTGATGTCATTACGTTCGCTGCGTGCGCATAAGGTAGCCGAAGAACATTATGCTCCACTTATCCTCCAAGTTTGGTCGAAAACCAGAATCGAGTAATCCCGATTCTTCGTTTTCAAAAAGTACAAACTTTTCAACTTTAACCCCCCCCCCCCTGTTGTCCCCCTCTTATTTAATGAATAACCGTCAAACTATGACTCGCATAGCATCAGTCTATCGGCCGGCACTAGTCTCGTCTAAAAGCGAGAAAAAAACGATGGATGTAAATTATTAGATACTTATGGTAAACAATTGTACATTTTCGCTGCTAGATGTCATCGCGATCGCTCCGTGGGCGCAAGCTAGTCGAAGACCCTAAATCCCCCGCTTACCCTCCAGATTTAGTTAAAATCGGTCCACGCGTTTTCGACTTATTCCGATCTTTCGTTTTGAAAAAGTGCAAAAGTTCCAACATTGACCCCCCCTCTTGCTCTCCTCTTATTTGACATTTAATAAAAAGACGCTCGATAACGACTCGTCTAGGGTTGGTTGATGCAAGAGCAAATATGATTATGCAGATTATTGGATTCTTATGGTAACATATAACTGGATGACCGACCAATTAGAAACACCAAAATGAGTGGCAAATGAGGTCTCACTGCAAGATCATTATACTTCTGGTCGCAGTACGAAGGAAGGTAGCCTGGCTTCTTCAATATTGAGACTAGTTTTGTCGCGAAAGTCAAACGGTAGATCATTTCACCTATTGGATTCTCAAAAACAACAAAATTGCATGAATCGAAACCGCTGCAGCTAGCTGTATGGACTTACGAAAATACACAAAAATCGACATTCCCTTCGCCCGATAGTAACCATCACAGATTCTTACACATACAGATTTGTATGTATTTAATCTCGTTTTTGAAGCGGAAAATCTTCCGATCGGTTTCTACTATATTACTTCTCTTTTGGTGGCCGTCGTAACTTTTAACCATAAAATAGGAACTGAATTGGCTAAGCGTGTCTTAAGAAATTCAATTGTTTATTATGTAAGTAATGTATGTAATTTCGTAAAAATTGTCGTATTATGCCATATTTATAATAAGACGCTCTTAGCATTAAATCGACTTATAAATTATGTACGTGTTGTACTTCGGATGCTCAATAGATTGTTTTCTCTTTTAAAGGTGACAAAATCTTTGTTGCATTTTTAAGATTTTCGAAGAGATTAGGAAACAAAATCAAAATTTAGGTTAAAGTAAACCAAGTGTGTGAAACTGATAGTGAAGTAACTATGCAAGACGACACGCTGCACTTTTCGTGGCTCGTATTGCATAAAGAACTTAAATGTAACTTTGCCCTCGACACCGAAAATGTAAAAGTAGTTATCATTAGAAATGGATGAATGATTTAGGTTCGTACAATATGTGAAATAATATTACGATAGTCAGAATCCCTTTCCATAAAGAAAGCAAACAAGAAGGTAGAATTTATACTTGATACTGCTCGTCCTTCGTTGTGTTTTAAAAGAATTCGCCTTATTTTTAAAAAAGCCTTATTATCCGCAACTGTTTAAATTTATACATCAAAGTTCTATGTGTCGGTGCTTATGTAAGAAGAAAAAAGTTGTAATCTTTTTAATGTTGTACACTTAAGAGGGTATAACTTTCAAATAAAAAGACATTTGTTAATATTTCGAAATTTTAGAAAGTTTGTATTTGGTATTTACTGTATTTTACATTACATATTAATGTTTTATTGAAACTAGAAAACTACTTCCGCTTTGTTTCTTCTTATAAACTCATTTAAAATTGAATATTTCAAGTCATTTTCATCCTGAATATAAACAGATTCTATAAAGTGTTTATTTATTCAAAAACTTTACTGGGAGAGAGTATTTAAGTTTTCAAGTACAGTTATTTTAAAATACAGGCGACTGTATGTATGTAACAAACGGGATATTCTGAAAAAACTCGCATTAACTCTTATTTCTGGCAAATTTGAAAAAGGTCTGGAATTTTGAGTCAATCATTTGAATTCCCGGTTTTAAAAACAATATTTGTTATGCGGATCTAGGATATCTTAACAATTAAAGAGAACGGCAGTTAATAATAATGAACGAAAATAGAATAGATTTGGTAAGTTAGAGTTTATTTTATTGTTTAGATTGAAGATGGCAAGAAACTTTTATGTACAGCTTTTCGCCTAAATAATGTCAAAGTACATTCTTTTAATAAAAAGATTAAATCAAACGTACATAATCGGACTTCCAATTAATTATAACAGAAAACAGATGTCCTAACAAGGGAAAGGAACCACACATGAATGCCAGTTTGAAATAATTTTAATTTCAATTACACTTTACATATTAACAAGTAAATAGGGATGTGTAACGTTATAAAAAATAACGTTATTATTAATCGAAAACGAAACACTATTCTTTGTATCGAAATCGATAAAGAAACCGAAGAAATAAAAAATTAGAAGCGTAATCGAAAACGATATTTTCACATGCTGAGTTGCTGCTGAGCAAACTGCGGGATGGCGGTGGCCATGAGTAAGATTGAAACTAAACCGTTGAAACACGGTCGGACAGTGTATAAAAACTGTTCTGTAATGAACAATCTCACAGTATGTAGACCCTTTTAATTGAAATTGGAAATAGAAGCAGTAATCGCTTTGCTACTTTGGACAGTAGTAGTACCACGAGTAATGACCGTTAAGTTGATATTCCGATTAGAGTATGCATATGCTGAGATTATTAACCATAACATCTTTTATACACTGTTCTGTCCTGTCTCACAGACCCAATCCATCGACGGGGAATTAACCGTAACCCAAATCAAGTTGACAAGAGTGGACGTTAAAAAACTGATAATAATCAAAAATTAATATTTGAGTCTCCAGTGCGTGCCAATGATTGTTTTACTTATCTGCATAAAAACGGAGCAAAATACCACGCGCTGATACGAGTCGGCCAGTGGTTTAGATGAAAATGAGGTTGGGGGTACCCACACTGATATTCAACACTTGGCAGGATCGCTATACATTGGCTTCCGCGATCCCGCAGTCTACTGCTAAATCAACTGAAATGTGTTGCAAACACTTCTTACGTAATTTTACCTTCTCTTTACGGTGGTTAATGTTTCGAGTCGATAGACCGTACCATTCCAGCACGAATGACGAAAAACCAAAGATAACGAACTCGCAAAAGATCTCAAAAGATCATCAGGCTATTTTAATCCAATTTGGAGGCGAAAGTACATTTACAGCACAAGATTCGTCTTTCTATATCAAAGAGTGTCCATGCCAGAACTGTGTTTTCAACTTGGAGGATGACCTCATAGGTAAAAGTACATCGAGCTTTTTTTTGTTTCCCATTCCACGACGCATACGAGGCTAACAACTACATACATACACTTTCCTAGGATCTTGGAGAACTACTGCAGAAAGTTCCAAAAGATTAATTACATCTTCTTCCAATTTACCCCAAAGACAGGCGCACGTCACTGGTATCTACCTAAGCTTTTTGCCCTGATGATGCTCTTCAGGTTTTAAAAAGAAAAGAGGCTCGATCGGACCATAATTAACCAAGTTACGAATGTTTTAGTTGGATATGGAAAAAAGTGCAAAGTTAATCGAATCGAAACATGCATTTTTTTCACAAACTAATTTTTCATTAAGAAACTCTTACCGAATTAATTCTAATTATTTCGTTCATTAATATTATACTTACAAGTTGTGTAATTAATGTAATGAGACCGACTTTTTACATTTTCTTATTCAATTCCACATTGTCTCCTTCAAAGTAATTTCCTTGGGAGCCACACACTGAAGAAGACGATTTTTCCACCCTTCATAGCAGTGCTGGAACTCGAATTCTAAAATTGCATTCAGCTGGTCGGTTACAGTAGTTTTAGTGTCTTCTAATGTCCCAAAATGACGTCCTTTTAGGTGCTTTTTCAATCTTAGGAAGAAAAAAAGTCACAAGGACTCAAGTCGGGAGAATAAGGGAGCTGAAGTGCACTGTGATAAGGCGCATTGTCGTGATGCAACACCCAGTTGTTCTTGATGTTGGCCTAACACGCATGACCCTTTTTCTAAATCTTTCAAGAACTTCTCGTTAAATTTGTTGGTTTACCGTTTGGCCTTGAGCCATAAACTCTTTGTGGACAATTTCCTGGCTATCGAAAAAGCAAATCAGCACGGTTTTGATCTTCGAGTTGCTCATTTTTGCTTTTTTTTTGGCCTTGGTGAGCTTGAAGTGTGCTATTCCTGGCTCTGACGCTTCGTTTCCGGGTCGTACTGAAAAACCCAAGACTCTTCACCAGTAATGACACGATTTTCAAAGTTAAGGCACGTGTCCCTGCTATTGTTCTTTTGTTCATGCGAAAGGTTTTTCGGAACCATTTTTGCCCAGATTTTCCTGATCCCCAACTCATTGGTCAAAACCTCATGAACGGTGGTGCGAGTCAAACTCAATTGTTCCCCAATCATTTTGACTCTCAAGCTTCGGATTCTGGGAACATTTCTTGCAGTTGCGAGGTTCATCTTCAATCTGTTCTCCTCCTTCTGAAAATGCCTTAAACCACCTGAAAACTTGGGCCCGTGGCAAAACAAGCCTGCTGAAGCTTTTCAAAAGTTTCTGTCGCACTGTGGCCAAGTCTGAAGCAAAGCGTGATAGCGCAACGTAGAAATTGATATCATTCATTTTCAGAACGCAATAGAAAAAAAAACAGTTTACGAGAAGAATTTCTACGGACAACCAAATGACTCGACAGAGTTCAAACTCGTACTGGCGGAGCATTACATATTGATCCGCCTTCCCTCTAAACCGGTAACACAGATTAAATAAGAGTCAGATGTTTCACTTCGACAGACTTGTGGATTCTATTGCTCTCTGTTTCCAAGCAACTCGCAAAGCTTGCTATTTTGACATGTACTATGCAAGCAGCACAGCGTGGTATACACTTTTCATAAAACGCGCGTAAAAGAGTAGGCGTAGTAAACTCCCAGAGCTGCAAATGTAAATGCGCAGAGACAAAAAATGGGAACATCTGACTCTTATTTAATCAATGCCGGTAGTCCTCAGTGTTGCCACATCGAACGCTACGTTGCGAATCTCATTAGTTTATTTACACACCTATTGTGGTGAGTGATGAGAGCTCAAGATATTTTCCCTCAACACTTCCGTCGATCACGTTATTTTCTACGTTACATCATCAAATCCGATTTTCAAGTATAAGAAGTGCTTTTTTGAGAAAAGAGCGCAGTGCATTTTTTACGTTTTTTCACCTTCTGTTCACGATCGTTAAAGCTTCGAGTTGATAGAACGTACCGTTTTGGCACGAATGACAAAAAATCAACAATGAGGAATTCACAAGCAATTTTAAAATTTCCTATCTCCCAAGATCCTTCGGCTATTTTAACCGAATGTAGAAACAAAATGCATACAGATTTGGTGGGAGAGCTACTTGCCGAATTGCAGCATTAATGACAAAGGGATGGCTAAGAGGAACGGCACCCCCTACGTTTCGAGGGCCTGTTTGGAAAAATTCATATAGGTCACTAAAAGATTCGTCTCTTTCTGCCTCAAATGGTGTCTATTCCAGGGCCGTATTTGCACCGTTTTGCGTTTTCGACATAGAAGATGATCTTATAGGAAAGAAGTGCAGCATTGAACCTTTTTTGTTCCCCATCTTACGGCGCATCAAAGTGTGACAACAATGTTTCCCTAGGAACTTGGATAACTGCCCCACAAGAACGGAGGGATGCCACTGGTACTCACCTAAGCTTGTTGCTCTGATGATGCCCTTTAGTCTAAAAAAAATTCCAGCTTCGGATCGGATTGTAATTGAGTTACAAATTTTTGAAATGGGCATCTCGGCAAGCCATGGAGAAAAGTGCGGAGCTAATCGAGTCCAATCGGGTTTTCTCGAGTAGATAGATAAACACTCCTAGAACACAAAGCTTCAATATTATGTTGATCAGACTATCCGGACGGTGTTGGTGGGGATTGTAAAGTTCGCAGATTCCCAAACAGTTTCTTAGAGAGCTTCGAGATTTTTTTTTTGGTTTGGTCACTGCTTGCGAAGCTGCGTCGACTAGCGAAACCCAGACTCCCGTAGTCCTTGTAGTTTCTGAGCTAGGAGCCCTCTTTTGGTTTCAGCCTCTCGGTTTTTTTTGGGGGGGGGGGGGGAGTTACAAAATTCGCAGATTCTCCAAACGGTTTTTTGAGGGGCTTTGGGACTTCTTGGTGTTTGCCCATTTTCGCGGCTAGATGTCACCGTGTTCGTTCCGCGTGCATAAGGTAGTCGAAGAACAACTTTACTCTCTAAGTTTAGTCAAAATCAGTCTTCCCGTTCTCGAGATCTTCCGATTTTTTGTTTTCAAAATGTGCAAAATTGACCGGCTTGCTCCCCTACTATTGGGTGATTAATGAAAAAATTGTTTCCTTTCATTTGTAAACGGTTAAAAGACAACTTTGCATAATTAATGCAAAATTAAACTTCATTTATTCGATAGATAATTTCATTCAAACAATATATTGCGACATTATTTACGCAAAAAGCTGCACGTAAAGTTCCTTTTACAGGAACACATTAGGGAAAAACCAGTTAAAGAGCCAAACAATTTTCCATTGGTTACTTCTGAAACACACAAATAGGTATGTTCTAATTTATATAAAATTTTTATTGTTCATAGTCACGAGCCGTGTCGTAATTTGCGTTAAAACAAAAATAGAGAAAAATTAAAACAGTTCCATAATTTCTGTTAGTAATCTTCACAATGTAGATTATTATTTATTTATTATTATTATATTCTTTTTAAATTAAACTTTAGTGCAATTTAAAAGTTCGCTATAAAATTACATCGTGATCAAAATTTGCCTTTTCTTTAACAAATCCGGCATCGATAAAAACTATAATTAAATTTAATTAATGTAAGTAATAATGCGCACGATTTAATTGGTCTAACGGTTAATTATTCAAAGCGTGTTAGCTTGCTTTTTAGGGCGTGTTATTGATATTGATTTTGTTGTTTTACCTTAAAGGTATATTTTTAAAGCAAGGCCCCACCACAAAATCTTCACAAATTATTTTCTTCAATAATATTGTTTGCTTGACATTGACATTCAAAAGTAATAGGAAATTCACTATTTTTTAGATAGTTTGTAACGGTTTTCTTAGAAATATATAAGGCGAGTTTTGCTCTTACTTTTTGAATAAAGGCATTTTAAATAGAATTCTTCTATTATGGCTTTCAGAAAGATAAAGATTATCTGAACCATTTAAAAAAAAAGCGTTGACCCTTCTATATTATCATTTATCGCGCTTTTTCTTGTTTACACAGCACAAGATTTATATCTGTTTAGAAAATATTCAGGAAACATAAACCAAGGAAAAAAAGCTTAATTAGATTTTTAATGCTTATGGGGGAAGGCTGGTTTTAAAGATTAAAATAAAATCCATTGAAAGAGAAATCAGAAGTATGCAAATTATCATTATAACTATATAACATAAATGAATCATCTCATGAATGCAACAATATGATGGAAATATTTTTAAATGAAAGAAATATCTGCTTTTTCCGGTATATCAGCCAAACACACTCTTGTCACTTACACAGGAAGATATAAGAGGCGTCAACTTGTTGATTCAATCACTTAATAAAATATCAAAAGGTCATTGTACTTGAATCCCAAAACAGATTTTACTCTTGACACATTTTTATTTTTGGCAGTACTATTCAAATTCTCAAGGTTTTATGAAGTTGTGTTTATGTAATGCATTTTAATTTACAAATTTCTATATTTTTATTTTTTTGGCTACTAGTAAACCATCTCCTCTTATCACTGTCGGTTTGATATTTCCTTTTATATTCTGATTCATTTTCAAATTAAAAAAGAAATGATCTCGATTTTTCCTAGAAATACTGATGACCAAATCCATATCAGTTTTACGAGTTACAGATTAGGATTACATATGTAGTTCTTATAAAAAGATTAAGGGTCAGAACCAATTAGGATGGATATGTTCAATAATTCACATTATTTATTATAATTATTAGTTCTTTTGTTTGTTTGGCTAAAACGTTATACTAGAATATAAAAGCTTGAGGTGAGCACTAGCCCAAAAATATGTAATTTGCAAGTTACAGGAAGTTATGAGGCTAATAAGTGTTCCAATTAAGAAGATTGGGCACATCTGCATATATTATTATTCGAGTCATTAATCATTTGTCCTATAAAAATTAAGATTACTTAAAAATTATTTTAATTAGAAAAACTAGGAGAGCTGCAGAAAAGGCAAGTTAAAAGGAAACATTGGAAATTCACTCATAATCAGTGTATTGTTTTCGAGTAAAACAAATTTTGAAATGGGAACGAAATATTGTCATCTGCAGACAAACATGTTATTTCCATACATACAGAAAAAGATCCTAAAAACCTGAACAAAATATAAATTTTAACTTTTAAGAATTTAGTTAGGTTTTGAACATGTATGTGGCTTATACAGTGCGATACTTTTATTTGAAATTTAATGGAAATTACACAAGTGCGCACGAAGCCCTCGGCCTTGTGCGAAACAAACAATAAGAATAACAAACCTTAATTTTAGGCCTGTGCATAATTTTATTTAAATTTTAATCATGATTGTACAGTCTTCATAAATGTTTCTGGATCTAGTGGACTACCGAATCATGATTGCGGCTGCATTTGCTGCCTTTTGAAAAACAGAATATGTATTAGAATGCTGGTTACGCTACACGCACTGCATCATTGTTTTGATGGTTGCCTAACCATATGGTTTTTTTAACAATGGGTTAATAACATACAGAGCAATAATTAAAAAATAACTTTTAAGAATTTTCTAACACATTATTTATTTATTCAGAAATGAATAAACCTTAAATTAATAAATAATAATAATAATAATAATAATAATAAATAAATAAAGATTAACTAAATTGCTAAATGCAGGACAATGACTTTGCAATTGACAAATGAAAGAAAACAAATATGTATTAGTTGTTGAAATAAATCAACAAGGCGGCACATCAAGATTAGATTCCATAGCCAACTGGACCCAGAAACATTTATGAACACTGTAGAATACAGCCCATTGTTTTGCAATAACCTGTAATCCTTCCTGCCAACCTTTAAAATTGCCCTGGGTGGCAATAAGAGGAATGAAATTGAAAACAAAAAGAATTGAAAACAAAAAACAAATTGGTTGTCTTCTGTGAGATTGTTTGAAACTTTAGAATGCTATAGTTCTTGAGTGAAAAGTTTCCATGAGCACGAAGCGTGAAAATGGCGAGTTAAGTAACAATCTTGCTTTTTCACCCGATAGTATCTCAGAAACGAGTTGTATCGAGATGAGATTTTGGCTGTTGATAGTGCCAGGAGAGCGGCTTTCAAACGATCTTATTATCACCAATGATCTACTGAAATTTTTACGGAAGCGTCACCCATGTTGAGGTATATTAATTGATGTGAGAAATTTACTACTGTAGGCCAGCAAAGGAAGAAGGTAGGAGGGTAATGGAGAGCAACGTCCGATCGTGCGTCATCATAGGTAGCTTGGTGCAGGGAAAAGCAGAAGGCCGCCTGTTGAAGCGTAAAAGATAACAAAGTCCAAAAGGGACCTGTTGGATGCTGATGCCCGACACGTATAGCTGACTTTAAAAGGTTAATGGAGGGCTAAGTCCGACTGCATGCCACTGTAGGTACTTGATAGAGGGGATAAGCTCTACTATATGCTGCCGAATGCGGTCTGTTAAAACTAGTAGCTCAAGCCGTGTTAGAGTTTAACTTACTCAAGAAGGTAAAGGCAGAAAAAGCACAACTGTGTGCCACCGTAGGTGGCTTGTTACAGGGCAAACTTCCAAGTTAGACCGCTCAAAGGAGCTTGACTTAAGAACGTTACGGTAAAAGGTAAATTTTGATGGAGGACAAAGCCTCACTGTATACTGTCGGAGATAGCTTGTTGAAGAATGAAAACCGACCCGTGTTAGAGTATAACACAGTTCGGTTTCTAAGTACTTTGTCGGCTACCCATCGCTTCATCTAATTTTTGAGGAAGAATATGCATTGGATCGTATACAGCAACAGATCACGAGAGAAGCTCATCCCAACCAAAGGGCAGAAGAAAGCACATCCACGAGCTCAGCTCAGCCTTCCAACCAGCTAGCATCAATGAGACAACACTGAGAAGGATCTAACTACTTATTGGTTCCTGTCCAACGCCCACTTTACATTAGGGAAAGTTTTCAGTTCATCTCCCATAGTCGCTAACATACTTACAGGACAAGGGGGATTATAGACGGCAGTTCTGCCGAATAGGCGATCAAGAAGATCCTTACTGCGTGCATTGCGCTCGTCAAGTCTGAATCTAAGAATGCATAGCCTACAGAGACCAGTGTTCTCATTCTCAACTGATCCGCGCCACCCTAAGAGCTAGAAAGACTCGTCTTGGAGGAAGTCATTGTTATACAGCTGAAACTCCCTGCAGGCGTAACCACCATAGCCCACAACTCCGAAATCACCAGAGACCCGAGACATCTTCGATGCAACATTACGTCCGGCGAAGTCAAGAGTGAACGTGGAAGTGATACTACTGTAAGCGACACTGAAATCGCAGTGTTCAAGAATCTAAAGACAAACAGAGATTGCAGATGACATTAGGGTCCATGAGCAGTCATCGAACGTAATGATAAGCAAAGACTTGAACTTATGAGCAGAATCAAAAGAAAGGCTGAGTAAATTTGTATCAGAAATAAGCCAACAAATGTAAAACCAAATAAATAAGGAGGAGGGTACACTAGGATCACCAGGTACCTCAAAAAAGGTGTATTAGGATAGGTATTTCAAAAAGTACCCTTTTGAACTTCTTTTCTTTGTACGTCACCGTAGGTGCTTTGATGGAGGGCAAAGCTACACGTAAAGTCGCCGAAGAAAAGCGAACGCATGTTAGAGTAAAGTTGACTAAAGAAGGTTAATGTAGAGCAAAGCTCGGCTTATACCATCGGAACCTGACTGTAGGCCGCCAAAGGGGCCTCTTAGAGGATAAAGCTCGACGAATATTAAAGCAGTTAACTTAAAAAGGTTAATGAAAGAGGTGGTCTGAACCGTAGTGACGTTTAGCTGTTATGGACGGTGAAGCCCAACTAAGAGTATTGGCAGTGGCCCCAACAGTTATGGCATTTAGCGCTCTTAAAGAGATTAATACAGGCCGTATTGTATCTCTTTTGAGAGGGTTATCGGAAGACGAGTCACCATGTCATAAGAAAGTTAAAGTGTTTACTAAAAAAATGTACCAGGTGTACAAAGGTCGAAAACCAAATTACGGCACACCTTTGGGGGTACAATTGGTGGGGGAATGACTTTCAGACGATGCCGGCACCACTCATAGTCTTTTGTTGTTTTGGCGGATATCGTCTAATGTAGGAACGGTCACAATCCTTCTAAATATTTATTATTCCTTGTTCTTTTAAATTATACCCGACCTGAATACAAGATGATATTTTACTTCGAAATATTATCGTTTTTGCCTTTTGACGTTATGCCAGATCCGAATTCAGGATGATCCTTCAATTTGGTTCGGTATTTGTCTCCAAGGAAACCTAATGGAAGGTAAATCTCGACCGTCTGCCAAGGTAGTCCCATATAAGGTATAGCCTGAGCCATCACCGCTGGCTTCCGATCGTGCTTCCAAAAATATTTGGTGGATCAGGAGCAGCTGGTTCTATCGAGATGGGACTTGGCCTGTTAAAGCTTTTAAATCGATCGTCCTGTGTTTTTTGACATTTTCTTATTTCAGGAACAGCTGGTCGTATCAAGTATGAACTTGAACTGTTAGGTGTGGTGGAGAATAGCTTTCAGAAGATCCGTGGGGGAATGGCTCTCAAAAACATGACATTATGACATTTAGTTCTCCTAAGAAGGATAATGAAGGGCGAAACCACATAAACGGAAGGATGTTTGGTGTTAGTTGTTCAATAACTTTCCGACATCTTGACAGCTTGGATTTCTTACGTCAGAAATACTGTGCTGCGACTTCTATTCAATTTCTTACAAAAAATGAACAGAAGGTAATAAAAAGTGAAACCAAGCGTTTAGCCACTGCCGGTCATTTATATTTTTGCTAGGATTTTGCATGGGAAACATTTTGGAAACGGAAACATCGAGGAAACCGTATTTTGTTTGTTTTTTTAAGTCGTATCGACTTCGGATTATTTTTCATTTTGTACCGTAAGTGGGGGTGTGTTCGAACTGCACGCCGGCCACCGACCGTCTTTTGTTTATTTCTTTTTTTTTGACAAATATTTCATGTATCGGGAACGGGTACTAGAGCTGCCCATCTCTAGCTCCTTCCCGCCGCTTCGCGGCTCCTAAGTCGAAAAGAATAAGTGTCGACGGGAAGAAAATCAAGAAAATGTGTAAAAAATGTTAGGCAACTGTTTCGCAGAAATAAAGGCAATGTAAAACAAATTTTGACACTAAAAGTGAAAAACAGCAACATATTTCTGCTTGACTTCGACTATGCCTGCGATAACTCTTGGTATAGCTCTCACCACAAGAATCAAGTATTCGAGAGCGCATGATATCTTGCCGCAACGCTCCTATGGATCACCCAACCCGACCTAGAAGATGATCTTATAGGAGAAAAGGGCATTGAACTTTGGATAACCGCCCCAAAAAGGGTCCAAAAGAAAGCAAAATACTTTTTGTTTTATTCTAATCAACCCCAAGAAACGAGGGGACGCCACTGGTACCCAACTAAGCTTGTTGCCCTCCCTGATGATGCTCTTTGGTGTACAAAAGATTTCAGCTTGATCGAACCATAATTAACCAAGTTGCAAATTTCTTAAGTGGGCGTTTCGGCGTGCCGTGGAATTAATCGAATCGAGTCGACTCCCAGAACACATATCCTGAATATTATGTTGATCAGACTTATGGTGGGGATTGTAAAGCTCGCAGATTCCCAAACAGTTTCTTAGAGAGCTTCGAGATTTTATTTGGTTTTGTCACTGGACTTTCTCTCCTCTCCCACCATAATGCTTTCGAAGCTACGTCGATCGGCGAAAGCCAGACTCCCGTAGCCCTTATAGTTTCTGAGCTAGGAGCTTTCTTTTGGTTTCAGCCTGTCGCGCGCCCTCGAGCGAGCGACATCAGATGCAGGTGAAGACACTAAATCGGGGTAGTAATAAAAAGCCGCCAAACTACGATTCGTCCAAACGATGGATGTAAATTATTAGAAAAGAAAATTGTAAGGCCGTTGCTATGGTCTTGGTCACCCAATATCCAGGGTGTTTACTCTGAGTATGTCAAAAATCTAGGAGGTGATAGAACAGCCAAACAATAGGTGTACTTTGCTTGATAAACTCATATCCGAAAACGCTCATTTTTCGAGATACATGATGTTTTTGATGTTCTATCACCTCCTAGATTCTTGACACATTTAAAGTAAACACCCTGTATAAGATTATTTATATGCTTTTTCCGTCAACCTTATTAGAGAGTAGGCTTTTCGACCCTCATTTTGTGGCCGAAAGTTGATGAAACAAAGTAATTTTTCCTCCCTGTTCAATTTTTATTTGGTCTTTTTCTTAGATACGTCTTGGATACCATGGATACCAAAGCTCTCTTACAATTACTTGCAAAAGTAAATTCTTGATGTTGAATAACCTTTATTAGGTTCTTGATAAATGTTTGAAGGTCGACGAAAAAATCATTATGTGAAACTCTGAAAGAAAGTGTGCACACGAGGAAAAAAAGTCTCACTTTCTTCCCTTGTAACACAAATTGCTATTAAAAGATGTCAATTTGGTGTAATATTGATTTATTAATCTTATGACAGGCGTTTCAAAACTCTCAAACAAGAATAACCCTGATCTATTAAAAACACTTGTCAAGTAATAAATCTTGAATTGTTAAATGACCTTTTCAGAATGAGAGTAATAATTTTATAAGCCATGCTTGACTACTAGACTTTTGAAGCACCCGTTATTTTGCTATAATAGTCTTCATATTTTTATAAAGCTAACTTGTAATATTTTTATTTTCAGATGTGCCCATAGCTCAAAGTATACAATGCTTTAAATGTACAATAGTAGCACCACCGGCTTTTCGGAATGAAACAAAACGGCTGTGTTCTAGTTTCGACTACTCAGATCATTATATAGTAGATTGTCCTTATTCGACATTTTGCATGAAGAAAACTTATGTAGTCAATTTACACGCAAGTAAGAAGAACTTTTTAGTATAAACTTTAACCTGACCTTTATGAAAAATTTACCCAATACAAAATTAATTACTTTAAATTTTTACAGAATTGATTAATGGAACTGTAAGAGACTGTGCTCAACAAATGAACGTTATTCAAGACTATGAAGATGGTAGATGGCAAAAAAAGATTTTAATTGAAGAACCTTACAAGGAGGGTTGTTCAGAAATCAACGATAAAGGTCAAAGATCGTCTAAGACCACATATTGCTATTGCAAAGGTGATCTTTGCAATACCAGCTCTAGAACGCAGGGAACAATATTTATTATTTTATTAACTGTGATGTTTAATTATGTCATTGCAAAATTGTTTTATAATCATTGATATAACTTATTTATAATAATATAGGTATTTATGAATAATTATTATTGATATCATGTTTTTAAGTGCCTAAAATTCTCATTCCTAGTATAAATATAAGAACAAAATATATTGATATCAACTGCCTCTAGTAATAAGTAATGTTTAGATAAAAAACACTGTGATGTTTTTTAGAGTAAATTACTTATTCTAATAAAATTTATTGTCTATGATTGTTCTCACTATTAGTCATTAATGTGGAATAAAATTTTGTCACAAGTAACTTTTGGTGATAATTTAAATATTTATAATAAATCTTTTTTTTATTCAACCTAAGACATAATTCATTGAGATCATCATTAGTTTGGTTTTCTTTTAAAGTCGATGTTTTTATTACACAATTCAGAGTAGGCCATGGCATCGCAGTGTAATTTGGACTTTTCAATAAAAGTTATCAAATTGAACTTTTAGATTAAATATGTCATTTAGATGTCGAAACGTTAATATAAAAGTTATTATTCTCAATTATTATGTATTTTATAGTCAAATGCCATCTGTGTTGTGTTTATCTGAGCTTTAATGAAAAAAATGTTATTAAAATGACTTCTGTTTAATGATTTTAATTAGTATGGGGATATCAACCTGACTCTGTTTTTACACTGTAAAAATAGAAATAATCTGAATTCTATAACTTACAAACGAACAGTCAGTACAGTAATAATGACCAAATCAACCATTCTACAAATTTTGCACAATCAAGTTGGAATGCAACTTTGTATATATGTTTTGTCAATTAGCCTAATTGAATTAGGGAAAGCTAACACATGGAAGTTGGGAAGTTATCCATTTTTGTATTGCATGAGGTAGGGAACATGTCAGAATATTCTTGCAATCTAGTGTTGATGTGATACAGTCCCACACTTTTAGAAAACCGGGAAAGTTCAGGGAATCTCGCTACTTTTAGTAAGGAATTTAAATAGCAGTCACGGGAAATCTTGACACACGTTTATTTCCAAATTACACTACAATATGCGTTTTTGAAGTGACCAAGGTAAACGCAAAATTTCTTTGCAATAGCAGTCTCATTTCTTCATTTTACATGAATATGTCAGGGAAAAATTTATCAGTTGGCCAGGAAAACCAGAGAAGCGAAGGAAAGTGAAATAGTATCTTACATAAGTGGGAATGCTATGTGATATGTGAAAGTTTGCACATAATTGAAAGTTCTAATTTCTGTGTATTATCAGAAGGTTTCAAAATACTATTTTAATGTCAACATAATTTCATCAAATATGCAGAAGAACCTGTTGCCCCTCTTGTGGTACTTTAAGTAGATCCTTTCCCATGAACAAAACAAAAATATTACTTAATTTATATATATTTCTCAACCGGTTTTGCTGTATTATGACACAGCACCTTCAGGAGAAAAATTATCCTTATTGATATAATATTGTCATAAAATAATTTGTAGAAGTAACCAACTGTGTACAAGCGAAATCTGTTTATATTATATTTTTTTAATCTTGAGTTTTATTTCTTATTTTTTTCCCTTTGAATGCTTAATTGTATAAATATAAGATATAAAATGGTATGTATTAAACAGTTTTAGTTAAATTAGAGCTCATTACTTCTACAAATTATTTTATGACACTATTGTAATGTTCTTTTTATAAAATGTTTATTTATTTATTATTATTAACTATTTAAAAACTAAGTCTGTTACAATTTATTTCCAATACTTATTTTCAGTAAATTTATTTATGTCGCATTTATATAACACATTTATTTCGTTTGTCGATACAAATCTATTCACTGCATCACAACCCCATAACTGGAGTCTCTCTTCCCGCTGGAGTATAGAGTGTGTCGAAGATAAGGATGCACAGCATGGGGATCTTGGAAATGGTAAGAGATACAGCATCGGTTAAATGGGATGAAAGTTGGCTATTTATAGGACTTTTTTGTTGGCGTTTGCAAAACCTAGATATCTTGAATAGTTTCAGAGATATTTTAAAAAAAGTAGATTTCTCGATTTTCGTTATCATTTTTTCTTTCCTTTATTTGAAGAGATATCGGAAAACTAAAACCACTTTGCCATTGCCACTTTTTGTTCTCTATTAAAATAACCTAACAAAATTTCTGTACAACGTTTCGGTTTCGAGTAACCATCATCAACCTCATTTTTTTAAATAGGCGAAAAAACAATTGAAAATTGTTTTGAATAGCTCTTGTTGTCACGACTCTAATGGTTATAATTATAAGCATGTTCCTTATGAGATCAAAAAGCAGCTAATTAACTTCTAATTAACATAAATGCTTTTCAAATAGCAAAAGAAAAAGGACACAGGATAAGAACTCCAAGGCAGTTCCAAAACTACAATACAGTTTAGATTTCAAATGCAGTACTGAGTTATCTGTCTTAACTTTTGACTTCTCACTTTTTTGTTTTCAGAAATTAAAAAGAAATTTTAATCAATTTGTACTCTTCAAGTAAATTGTGCCAGAACAATACCCACACAGCAAAGTTGATAATAACAGTAACGAAAAAATCCCAATGAATTTAGAATAGTTTGCCCAAGTCAGAAGCAGACAATGTTATGTAAAGAATAATCTCACAATACATACGCATTTCCTAATTAAAAAATAGAAGCAGATAACGCAACCTATCGACGCACAGTGGGCTGAATGCTCATTCTGAGAATTCTGCCCAGAAATGTAACTATTAGCCCAGTCGAATTGGCCAAAAAATGGGCAACGTTCGGAAATGATTCGCGTACTTTTGAAATTTGGCACAGTTATTGCCTACAGTGTTCTAATGAAAGAGCATTGTTTTCAGTTTTTCTCAAATATCTCGGAATCTATTTACTTTGGCTAAAAATACTTTCTATACAAAATTAAAGTAGAGAAGATTTCCTACAAAAAAGGTCCTACACACTTTGGGTTGATAGTTTAGAAGCAGCAAGGAGACATAGTAGGTATAGATAGGGGAGATTGAGGTTCAACATCTCCCCTTTTATACACCAGACAGCTGACTCCCCTCTCCCTGCAATCTGGCTTTTATGAGTTACGGGTGAGACTCTCTCGAGTTTGGAAGTTGTCTGCCATTTGAAATTTGTGTGATTAACTTGATCGTCCAGTTTTATTTTATTGCTGTTTTTCCTTTTATAAATGAACGTTAATCATGAGTGATGTTTGTTTAATTAGTTTGGAAGGAGTGACTAGTGATAAGCGTGAAGTTGGGGAAAAAGGGGCGAAAGATCAGTGCTAGTAGGAACAGGAGGGATGGATTGCATGAGCAAATATGGGTGCTGTGAAGGGTGAAGTGAATCGGGAAGCAGAACCTTCAGTATCTTCAAGTCGTCATCTGCACTCATCTCGAGTTACATTTAAGTTCAAAACGAGTTGCTTCTTTTGTACCGAAACTATAGATGAGGCATTCTACACAAAAGAAAAGAAGAAACCATTAAACAAACGGTTTTAGATGCAGCAGAGTGTTGCTGATCCTACAGCTGCTGACGCCATTTATCATGAAGAAATCTTTTTCTTCATATGTTCCAACTGGTACGAAGGGGGGGCGCAGAACGGGACTATGTTAGTGGTGCAATGGATGACATCCAACAATTTCTGGAGCGTAGTAATGATTCTCAGTTCTGCGTTAATGAATTAATGAGTGAGATATCAGGAGAGAAGCCAACAACAAAAACATTACAAGAAATGTACGGTGAACGGTTGCTCATTTGCGATTTGCAAGGTCGTAGTAATGTAATCTCCTTTCATGATGTTGGCATCAAAATAACTCAACAATGAATGGTACAAACCTAGGAACGAAGATCCTAATGAGGAGCGTTTGCGAATTGTAAGAACCGCTGCTGCTATCATTAAACAAGATGTATAGTCCATGGTATATGATACGAACTGCTATCCTCCAAGTGTCAAGTTCCTGCATGGTAGTGAAGATATGGTTCCAGAATATCTAAACACTTTTCTTGATGCTTTCAGCAAAAACCTTATCATTGACAATGCTATACTGAGCCGATTCGTATTTGAAATTGTTTATTCAATGAATTATCACTGTTATCATTCCGAATCTGTCATAATTTTAGTTTCTCATTGGACCTATGTATTGGTAAGCAATGGAGTTTAGTTTCAACAAATATGCTGATCAGCTGGAAACTTGAGAAGGTTTCCGAAACGTCGTCCACCGTCATCAAATGTATTTAGAAGATTGGATGGACGATCGAGGGAGGCAGGTCAAATGATACCAAACTGAATTAATGCTGGCGTTCAGCGAACTCGTCTTACCCTGAACAAGAACAACTTTTACGAAGTGTTTCTGAAGAACCTGGAAGTAATACGAAAGGAGTTGCTCGCCGATTTAATATTCCTAGTAATTCCACCATGCATAATGTGTTAAAAGCAGATTCTTTATATCCGTACCACTTTTCGTAATGTTCAGTCGTTAACACCTAATGATTATCGAAGTTGCATTAACTACTCCAATTGGCTACTGCGACTGATGAAGAGACGTCATTTCTAATTGTCACAATATACCTCAGTGGACTCACGAACATCCACATTGTACGAGACTGTTTAGAAACCAGGTCAGATTCTCTTTAAATGCTTGGATTGGAGTATTAGCAAGCACCAGTACTGGACCTCACGTTTCACCACAACTCCCGAATAGAGAAAATTATTTTCAATTAATTAATAAACTGATAGACAATTTTCCACTCAATCTGCGAAATTGACTGATCTGCATGCATGATGGCGCACCAGCTCGTTATACCTATAACGTCAGGGAATGGTTGAACGAAGATTTTCCGCAGCGTTGGGTAGGTCGTAATGGCTCTATAAATTAATAAATCCTTTAGATTTTTTTCGTTTGGGATTTTATGAAGGAAAAGGTTTACCAAATACTTCCAGAAAATTTACAAGACCTGCAAGCACGAATAATGAACAGTGTGCAATTAATTACTCCACAAATGCTTAGAGGTGTTCATAATGCAGTATCATTGTGAGCAACCGCCTGCCTGGAAACTAACAGAGGATAATTTGAACATTTGTCTGGTCAACCGGGGCGTTCGGTCCTGTCAAGCTGTTGGAGCCTGTTGGGCCTCTCTGTTGGGTTTCTTAGATTTCTCGGTTCTTCGGACTTCTCCGATCTGTCGTACCATTCGGACTTCTCGGGCCTTTTGGGTCCCGTAATGCATGGAACCGGTTTTTCACAAATCGGCATAACTTTTGAACCGTTCACTTTCGCCACCTAAACCCGGTGGAGTTGTGATCCTCTCGTCGAGCCTGATCGATCGACGCTCTACTCAGATTTCTCCTCGATATCCAGGAGTTCCAAACTAGAACCCTCGGGCCTTTTGGACTTTTCGGATCTACGGGGTCGTTTGGATTTCTCGGGTCTAACGAACCTCTCGGGCCTGTCAGGTCATACAGGTCTGTTGGGCCTTTTGGACTTCTCGGCCCTTAGGGTTTGTTTGTCAGGTCTGTCGGGGCGATCAAGAAGTTGCCGGGTTTTTCTCGGGCCGCTTCAAGTTTGTCGCGAGTCGGATTGGGCTTTGAAATTTCGGCCTGTGCAGGGTTGTAAGTCACAGGAGATTTCAAGATTCTTCTGCGTCTCGTCGATCGGGCTGTTCCCGGACCTTTCGGGTCTGTCGAGCCACTCGAGCCTGTTGGGCCTTTTGTACTTGTCGACCCTTCGGGTCTATCGGGCCCTTTTAGATCTCTCGGATCTGTCGGGCAATAAGGGTTTGTCGGACCGTTCGTGCCTTTTGGACCGTTTCGGTCTGTCGGACGGTTTGGACTTTTTAGCCCTTCGGGCTTCTCGGGTCTGTCCATGCCGTTCCGCCTCTTGGGCTTTCGGATTTCTCGGCCCTTCGGGCTTCTCTATCGGACCACTCGGGTTTCTCGAGAGATTCGGGTCTGTTACCGGGTTTTTTCGGGCCGCGTCAAACTTGTCCCCAGTTAGGCCGGACTAGAAATTTCAGCCCATGCATTTATGGTCTACAGTTAACTAATAATTTTGTCGTGTAGGATAAGCTGTTATCTTAATTTTTCAATATGGATCTTAATAAGCTTGTAACCATATCATATCAATTATTGATTTTAGTCATATTAACTTCTTTTAAAATGTTTTTATACTTTGTTAGACTATTAGTCTCTATATTTATATTGAAGTTACAGTTATTTAAGTAACAAATCGGAAAAGTAATACTTTACAGGACGAGCAAGTCAATTCCAGGGAAACCGCTAGGGTACGTACAAAATTTCTTCTGCAACTGCATACTAAAACAATAAAATGTCTAAAATAGAAAGATCTAGAAAAAACAAAATTCTATGGAAATATCGTGCTACCTCAGCTTTGTTATTTCATTCTAGATAAATTTACTTGAGGAAGAATTTCCCTGTCTAGGCAGTAAAGAATCGTCAAAATAAATATTTTTAGATTTTGCTAAAACGAAACCGTTCGAATTGGTGAGAATAGTACTAAAAACTCTTCAAATCCAACTTCCCTGCTCTACACCCAGAACATTTAACTCTGTCTGACTATTGTTATTAATTTTGTTCAATGTTGATTACTAATGATAAATAGCAAATTCTTTTTATCCTTTATCTTCGATGAGCACCATTATATCATATTTAAAAAAAGTTAATTTAATAATAGGCTACCATGCTACCTTAAGAGTTAAAGGCCTGAGTAGTTTTTCAGTTTGCTTTTTCTATTTTTTAAAACAGCAGACACAATCATTTTACAAAATTTGAAAAAGTAAATATACTGGATAGGCAAAAGTATATTCAGTTTTTTTTCTAGCTGTTCTAGTTTCCAAGATGCCCTACATTTACCTTGAATTTGAACCACCCTGTACAAAGTTTCGATAGGTGGTTGTGTTTATGTCAAGATTCTTATTGAAATTCTTTTAGCATTTTGTTTTGAAAATAAATTTAAAAAAAAACAAAAGTTCAACTGCTTTGTTTTTATTTGCATTTATTGTAAATTTATAATTGTTTACAAAACATTACACCGCTATAAAGTTATTGATTTATTTTTGATTGTAACAAAATGCACAAAAGATTGGACGATTAAAGTGAGGCATTGATCCAAAAGTTCAGTTGCATTAGCTCTGCTGTATGCTGTACTATCTTTGATTATACAAAATGGTCTTATTTGTCCCTAATGATCTTGCTTTTAACTTCAAGATACTTCACATCAATTTAAGTTTTCATTAGCTTAATATATTAGTTAATGACCACCTACAAAGTGTAATTCTGAGATTACTGAAAATGAGGCACTTTATTTGAAAATCTGTTGTGTAGGTAACAACCATTTTTATTACGTAGCAGTGTTACTTATAAACAGATGAAATTGTTATAAGTTGCTGAATCTTCTGTAGTTTAGAAGACTGATTTAAATTTCTTTGACAAATGACGCCATAAAACTTTTTAAAATTCAATTTTTATCTGCAAATTTGTGGACTGTAAACGTTTTTTACGTTTTTTACGATTACAGTAATAGCGGACACTGTCGATTCCACACTTTTTATCCATTTGAAAGAGACCATTTAGCATGTCTTAGTACGTGTAATACTTTGGATTAGGTTTTACTGTATATGAGTTTGTATCAAATGAGATTTTTAATAACTGCTCTAGAAGCATGCAAAGGAACTAATTAGAAATATGCAAAAACTGATCTTCTCCCACCACAGTATTTCAGTTAAAATCTGTATAATCTTTCATAAGTACATTGAGCAAGGATTTCTAAATAAACATTTTGGTAAGCAGCAGATCTACATTATAATATAAATAAAGATGAGACAACTAGGTAGGCAACCCATTCTGCACATGCATGCATTTTACAGGCGACTTTGTTAATTAAAAAACAAATAATTAATTTTGAAAGCAAGATTGCTGTGAATAAATACAAATTCAAAACAATTTAAAGTGGAAGGTAACCTCGATAGCTCTGATAGTTACGCGTCTGACTATCAACCCAATGGTTGTGGGTTCGACTCCCGGCCGAGGTCCTGAGATTTTTTCACGCGGAAAAAATCTGCAAAAGGATGCCATCGTCTGGGAGGATGGTCTGGTAACGAAAACTTGCTATTTAATATAATTTATTGTTCTAGTAATAATTACAAAACTAGTAGGCTACCTTGACTTCAAATTTTTAAAACTCCATAAAAATAGAACTTTCGCGACAAAACGGAATAGGAACAAAATCACCAGATAGCTGTTTGTGGTGCAATTGAAAAAAAATAATTAGGCAAGTTCATGAAGTTTTAGACATTAGCAAAGATACTGTTCGCAAAATTTTGAAAGAAACCAATTATAAATGTTTCAAAATTGAGAAAACCCAACAATTATTTCCTGAAGATCAAATATGCTTGGATTTCTGCGAAACGGTTAAATGGAAATAGTAAACCGAAATTATAATTTTATCAACAATATTTTATTTAGTGACGAATGTACTTTTCCCCTTAATGGTCGTCACAATCATTCTCTAGTTTGTTACTGGTCCCGCCAAAACACTCATGAACATTACGATGTTCAAAAAAGTTAAATGTTTGGGCAATTACAATTATTGGGTCATAAATCAAAACTTAAATGGAATTAAGACATTTAAATCCTATGCACACTGAAGTAATTCCAACGCTTCATCAAAGGCGCATTAGATTGGAAAGTATTCATACCTACTATCCGCTACTTAAAGAATGAGCCGCCAAACATTCTCGTTCGGTTGGACTTCCGTATCCTCGCTACTACTATGGATCAGGTCAGTTGAGGTGTCGTATTGTCATGCTTGTCCAGAGAGTCACGGAGGTACTGAGTTTAGGTGTCGGAGAAGCCCCGTTCAAAAGTTATGAGTATTTTTGTAAAGCGCCGGTTCCACCACTTCCGTATCCCCGCCTACTATGGATCAAGTCAGCTGAGGTGTCATATTGTCAGACTTGTCAAGAGGGTCACGAGGGTACTGAGTCTAGGTGCCGCAGAAGTCCCGCTAAAAAGCTATGAACATTTAGGTTAGAGGTTAGGTTAGGCTAGAAGTTAGGTTAGAAGAAAGGTTAGAGGTTAAGTTAGAAGGCAGATTAGAGGTTAGGTTAGAGGTAAGGTTAGATTAGGTAAGATTAGATTAGATTAGATTAGATTAGGTTAGGTTAGGTTAGGTTAGGTTAGGTTAGGTTAGGTTAGGTTAGATTAGGTTAAGTTAGGTTAGGTTAAGTCATCTCACAGAATGCTGGGCAATGCAAAACCCAAGAAAAGGTGGAAGTCGATGGCAAGTGCATAAAGTGTATACAAGAAACTTCTGAACGAACTAAAGAGGAATAGGGGGGTAGCCGAGCATGGGAACCCATAGAAGTTAAACCGTCGGTATGCGAGTTGTACAAACGAATCTAGGTAGGTCAAGGGCGGCGCACGATCTGGCATATGCAACGTGCAGACAAATGAATATAGACTTGTTAGTACTAGGCGAACCTAATAAAAATTCAGTGAAGGGCAGGGAGGGGTTGACGCGTGACAATGGGGAGGTGGCAGTGCTATGTGTGAATAAACGCGTACAAGTGATAAGTGTAAAGCGGGGCGGCAGTTACGTGTGTCTGAACTTTAAAGGGTTCGCGATATTCTGCTGCTATTTGTCGCCGAACATTAATATCATTACTTACGAGGATAGGGTGGAAGAAATCATACGAGGTAAGAATAAGGAAGTCATACTAGTGGGCGACGTAAATGCAAAATCGCCACTCTGGGGCTCCCCCCACGTAGATGAACGGAGACAACTATGGGCCGAATACATCACTGCACTTGATCTAGTAGTAAAAAATGAAGGGGAAGAGCCGACGTTCGTGAGGAGGGACAGAAAGTCACATATCGACATCACCGTCGCCACCAGAGTTATGGCGAGACGGATACGAGACTGGGCTGTCCTTCCGGACGAAAACTCGACAGACCACCGATACATCCGATACAAGATAGTCGTACCCGAAGCAGCAGCTGCAAGAAGAGAACCGACCAAGGTTTTAATTAATTGGGAGATCTTCCGGACCGAGCTACAACGGGGAGTGGAGGGCTCGACGCAAATGAAAAAACGTGCTACACAAAATGCACGGAAGTAATCAAAAGGTCCTATAGAAATGCTATCCGGGTGTATAACAGGGTGAACATAAGAGTCCCATACTGGTTGTCGGAAGAAATAGCCGCCCAAAGGGTAGTATGCTTCGAGAGAAGAAGGATCTCCAGGCTCCCGAGAGATTTGGGGGGTGGGGATGATGAAATTCTGGAGGAATGCATGGAAAATTATAAGACTGCAGAAAAAGAGCTGAGGCAGTTGATCAATAAATCCAAACGCGCTTGCTAGAATGAAGTTTGCGAAGACATCGAAAATAACATATGGGGCAGCATATGGGATTGCCATGAGGGGAATAGGCAATAGACCGCCCTACGAGCTGACCACAGACGGAAAGGTGGAGATTGCCAGGACACTTTTTAGTACTGGCAGACAAAGCAGGCAACCAAATATTCCGAGGCAGGAAAATGTGAAGCTGTTCACTGTCGAAGAACTTCAGGGGGCTCTAAAAAGTACCAAGGGTCGAAAAGCTCCAGGCCCGGATGGGATCCCACCCGAAGTTACTAAGGAGGTGGGAAGGGTGCAAGGAGCATTGTTTCTGGAGTCCTTAATGCCCTACTAGAGGCTCAAGAATTCCCAGTAGTGTGGAAGGAAGCCAGGGTCGCTTTAATAGCTGAGGGGAAAGACCCGGAATTGAGCGGGTCATACAGACCCATTTGTATGCTCAACGTGATCAGCAAAATTTATGAAAAATGATCAGAACAAGACTGGTGGCGAAAGTCGAGGAGAGAGGGGGTTTTGCCGAACTGCAAGGACCTGTTAAGGGTGGCCTCCGCCTACAGGACAGTATCGACCCTGGCGTTGCAGGTGATAACAGCAATGATCCTTATCGATCTATTGGTCTTAGAAAGGAAGTACGTACATGAGCACGCTGACGAGGAGGAACTGGCGGTGATCAAACAGGCAGCCAGAGAGTCGAGTCTAGCCGCCTGGCAACAACAGTGGACGAAATAACTAATCCCTGACCTCCGACAATGGTACAGGTGTAAACATAGGAGAATAGATTACTGGTTAGCACAAGCACTAACGGGACATGGGTGCTTTCGTGCTTATACCAAAATAATAGGCAAGGAAAATGAAGACATCTGCGCCTACTGCAACGAAACTGATTCAGTTACGCACACACTGTTCGAGTGCGGGAGGTGGTTCCGCGTAAGGGAAGGAACTAATAGGCAATTAGGATAGGAATTGACTCCGGAAAACATCATTAGGAGTATGATACAGACCAAAGAGGCTTGGAAAATTATACATGACCTGATAAAAAAACATCATGTCTACCAAGGAGAAAGAAAGACAGAGGCAACAGGCAGATGTGATGTGAAGATGTTGGGCCGCCGGGCATACCTGATGATATGCTAGACACACACATGGGTTTCCACCTTCCAAAAAAAAGGTTATCTCATAGAACTGCATGTTAAATTTTCGTGGCACCTCAGGCACCTAGACTCAGTACCCCCGTGACAATATGACACCTCAACTGACCTGATCTGTAGTAGGCGGGCATACGAAAGTTGTACCTCTCGTTCCGTTGTAGAAAATTTGCGTTCGGCCTTCGTTAATGATTTGCTGATATATCAAATCACGTGTTTTTTATTCTTCTTCCTTCTGGGATAAAACAGCTCCAACCCCATAAGCCGAATCATCCGTTTGCACGATAAAAGGAAGGGTGAACTTAGGATAACTCGGAATAGGTGCCGACACTAAGCAATTCTTAATGGTTTTGAAAGACTCCTCACGTTCAGCTGACCAAGACCCAACCCTTTTCTTTTGTACAACAGCAATCATTGGAGCTATCAAAGTAGAAGAATTGGGGACAAATCGCCGATACCACGAGGCTGTTCCTATTGATTGGCGTACTTCATTACATTTTTCGGACTTGGGATTTGTGTAATTGCCTAACTTTTTCGGGATATAGACGAAGTCCGTACTTATCTACCACAAAACCTAGGTAATTCAATTCCGGACGGCAAATATGACATTTTCCCAAGACAGCATCAATTCTGCTTTTTGAAACCGTTGAAAAATTTCAGTAAGAACTCAGACATGGGTTTGAAAGTCCTTTGTCACGACTATTACATCATCGAGGTAGTAGAAAGCATGCGGTTCAAGTTCCGGTCTTGGAATACAATCGATGAGGCGTTGCCAAGTCGCTGGACTGTTAGTTAGGCCAAACGGCATACGCTTAAATTGAGGAGGCCTTGAATCTTCTTCCACCTGTCAAGGATTGAAGACACAAAAAGGATCGGATACGCATCCTTTTGAGTCACATAGTTCAGTTTTCGATAGTCCACGCAGAATCTACAGAAACCGTTCTTCTCGGGTACCAACAGAATTGGCGAAGACCAAGGAGACGCTGAAGGCTCAATAATATTGTTGTCCAGCATATGCGTTACCTCTTCATCAATTTTTGCTTGTATTGCCGGAGACACGATAAGCTCTCTGTCTAATGTGTTCAGCTGATGTGACGATCTTATGTTTGACCAAACTCGTGCATCCTAATTTAGAGTTCTTGTCCCTGAAATAATTATCAACCAGAGTTTATAATCTTTTGCTGTTCCACAGTGAGATGGTCTTTGGCAATGAAGGCGTTAACCTTGGGATGGCTAGTACAGGAATCTGTAAAGGACCAACAACCCTGCCTAAGATCTGGAATAATACTCATTCCTATCAAAAAATCAATTCCCAAAATAAGGGTATGCTGAAGTTCGGGAACGACCAACACCTGAAAAACTCTGAGACGATCTTCAAGTCGAATAGGCAAGTGTAATACTCCTGAAACGGGAGAAGATTGATTATTAGCAAAAGTACAAGATGGAATCGTTGAGACGGAAAACTGAAGGCATAAGCTACCGTTCTGGAACTTCCTGTATCTAGAAGGTCTCAAAAAAAAAGGAACAACCATAAGCGTCCACACAAAAAATCTAGTCCAGAGCAATTCGTATTTCATGACAAAAGAAATAGTAAAAAGAAATCTTACCAGAGTTGGTGGGTGGTCCTGAGATTAGCACGACTCGGTGTGAACTATTTATCCGCCAAAAGCGAAAAGCACCAAAATCACAAAATCTTTGGACTAATTACTATAATCCGCCCCAAAAAAGCCATTAATTACAAAATTACGTTTTCAGCCCTACACCAAACTATCTTTCACGCACGACCAGCATTGAAGTTTTTCACATAACAAAGCAAAAAATGATAAGATTGTAAAAGACCAAAAATACAACCCGATAAAGATTAATTGTGGAACACTGAATTAAAACGAATTTTGTTCTGCTAAAGCAGAGACAGCGACTCTACGCGCTAGTGCTTTAGATGAAAATAAAACTGTAACAGTATACGGTTCCAGCAAGATGGATGCCTGCTCATGAAACTACAGAAATACATAATACTTTTCCTAACCCTAACTGTTTAATAAATTGTAGAGGAAGGATCAGGTGGCCGACAACGTCACCTGATTTATCCATAAATGACTTTTTTTATGGGGGCATATTACAAATGTTGTTCATCGCCAAGAAGAAACAAGAGTGCATATGTTAGATGAGCTCAGGGAAAAAATTATCCAAGCTATTAACTCTGCAACTCCTCTAATATCACAAAATGTTAGACAAGGATTTTACAATCGTCTGTGGCACATTACATTTATTGTAAATGTAAAATTAAACTGTAGAACTTTTGTATTTTTGGGATAATTAAATAATTTAGAATTATTGAAGAGTTTTTTTATGTTACTGATTTTTCAATTTTATTATTGGCAGTTTTAAAAATATAATAAAACATTCAGAAGGTACTTTTTTATGACTTAATAACCACAGATTGTCAAAATTGTCAATTCACATCTCGGTTTCATAAAACCATCACCAGGTTTATTTTTTTCTTTTTATTCTTTTCTTTGAATTTACATCATTTGACAGAATATTTTATGCTGCTTTCAACAATATAAGACGCTCTACATTTCAAATCAAATTCCCTGACTTTTCCAGAATCTCCATAAGATTTTTCTAAAAATTCCATATGTTTATTATTCTAGCCTATTACTATTCAAACTATTCAAATCCTGTTTTAGTAAATTTGACTATTCATTTCTAAAATTATAAATAACAACAACCATCACTTTCATTTATCCGTAATAACTTTCTGTTAACCTTATTTTCTTCCATTTTATTGATTTTCTTTTGACATTAACACTTCGTAACCTCACATTCTTTGACATTGACAACTAACTTTCTAACCTCTTTGACTTTGACAGCTAAATAAACTGAGATTAATAAATTGACACCTTGATACATAGACGAGTCCCTAAATATAAATTTGGCAATATTAGAGTTGAGACACGGATGTCAGAATCTATCTCTTTCTAGGCCAAATTGAAATTTGTGCAATAGATTTTTTGTCTCTTTTTATTTTGGTAACAAACACAACGCATTAAAAGTCAAAATTTTAGGTTATAATTGTCAATATGTATTTGTCACTTTTAATAAAAAAACCTTAAGCTTTGAATACAAATTTGGTTGGTTTTTGCAAACTAGATTACATAATAAGTACCACAAAAAAGTAGTTTATTGCAGCAGGTTTAATGAATTGGAAAAAAGTCGTTCGTGCTGGTTCACACATTTAAAACATTCACCTCAAATCATTTTCAATGGTATAGGTAATATCTTCATGTATGTACTTTTATACAAAGATTAGAGAGCTTTTATTAGGTAGATGTCCATTTGCCCACTGCCTGCCTATGACAATCATACTCTATTTATTTTAATAATTATTATTATACTATTTTTTGTTCATCTTTTTTTCTTTTCTGTATCTGTTGCATAACTAAAGAAAAAAGGAGAAAGAAAATTGTGACAACTAGAAGTTCCATTTCAATGCATAGTACATATAAATTTGAAACATTATTTTACTTTTGCTACAAAGGCGGCACACTTCTGTGGCAAATCACTAGTTGTACATACAAATTGTTTAAAATCAATCATATAATAAAATAATATCAAACTTACCTTTGATGAATTCTCTACCAAACAGAGGAAAACTACATCTTCCCTTTGAAGGCGAACTGCTGAATGTAAAGGCAACTGTGTTTTATTTTTCAACATTTTATATAATAAAGGTCCTGACATATGTTCAAAGTCAGAAGAATCTAAATCATCCCAATGAGTTGAAATCAGTGCAGAACAGTAATCTCTTAAGTTCACAGCATTAATGTCTTCAGCAACCGAATAAAATTTCACACAATTTCTTACGGTCACATTTGAAATCAAAGCTTGTTCACAAGTTTTTAATAATTCTCGAAGCTTAAATTCATAAGCAACATGCATAACTTTTAATGTAACATTATCAGAATCCAATTTTATTTTATTTGTGTACATCCACAACAATGTAGCTTCACCAACTTCCTTATCTATATTGGACCAATCGAGTTCGCTTTTATTAGATAATACATCTTCGTTCCACATTTCTGAATGAGCTGAGAGTATTAATTTATGTGCTCTTAATGAGCAATCGCTCAATTTAATAGTTATATCACTAAAGGTTTCACAATTATACAATGTACTAATTATTTTAAACAATCGTGAAGCAAACGAATTTTCATCATCGACTTTATTTGCAGATGCTAAAATGTTATACTTTTCCAACACTTCATTGTATCGTTCTTGCAATTTTGCATATTCCTGTTTAAGGAGCACAAGATGCTGCTTTAACTTCTCAGCTTCTAAAAAACAAATGAAGTTTTTTTCTCGTTTACAAATGCTTAATTACAATTCTTACCCATTTTTAATAGTTATTTCTTACTAGAATATATACATATAATGTACACTGTATTATTTTACACATCAGAAAATAACAATAATATGAACCCGCCGCCCAACACTATTCGCAATCTAACCTAAAAGACTGCAATTTTTGACAGTAAAAGTGACAGCTGTTTTATCAGTTTTCGTTCATGTATTATAACATTAACAGTGTTACCAGGTGTGAGAATCTTTCCTCAAATTGCAGATTGAAGAAAATTAATTAATAATTAAAAATCCTAGCTAACGATAAAAAATGAAACAAAAGGACATTATCTTGACATTCTTTAGGAATTTTATAATTATTCAGCAGTTAGTCAATTGACGTTTCCGCTTACTGCCATGTTGTATTGCTAAATATTCTCTTGGGTATACGCATTTTTCGACCGGACACAAGGATGGAATTTTCTAACAGGGAAAGGGTTCCCCCTGAACATCCTAACCATAGATAATATAGTATCCTAACCACAGAATAATAAGGGATTTCTTCTGTGTCCTAACAAAACACTATACGGGAGTTCCCCTCGGGGAGGAATACGAGACCCTGGTTTTGCGGAAAGTCGAATCTAAAAACGGAACAATCCCGCCCAATACTGAACGAATAGTAGCTTGAAACACGTGGAAAACTTGAAAATGAAAATTTAGTGCCTGTAGAATTTTTGCTCAAATTTTGAATTTTTTACGTAATTATAAAAGATACCCTCATGCTGTAATACATACAGTTTGTCTTAGGCTACTAGGAACATAGCCGCTATTGTTGTATATGTATCCAAGGTTATGAAACAATCGTTAACAAAGCTCCTACTGTAAGAAAACCATAGAAACCAACTAAGAATTAAAGAAATCCGTATTAAAAGCCTTTTGATGATCTGAGATCATTTAATAACTACAAAAAATGGTATTTACAATTAAAAAAAACGTTTCGATAATTCTAAATTATTTAACTCTCTCAGAAATATGGAAGTTCTACAATTTAATTTTATTTTTACAATAAATGTTCAAATAAGCCGCTTTCCTAAGTCAAACAATAACCCAGATGATCGTAAAATCCTTGTCTAACATTTCTTAATATTAAAGGAGTCACAGAGTTGACAGCTTAGATAATTTTTTCTCTGAGTTCGTCCAAATGTTCATAAGTGTTTTGGAGGGACCAGTAACAAACTACAGAATGGTTGAGTACATTCGTCACTACATAAGATATTGCGGATAAAATTATGATCTTGGTTTGCCATTTCCGTAACCGTGTTGCAGAAATTCATTCGTTTTATTTGATCTTCAGGAAATGATTGTTAAGTTTTCTCAGTTTTCAACAAGTTATAATTTGTTTTCTTTCAAACTTTTGCGAACAGTATCTTTGCCAGTGTCTAAAATCTCACCTACTTGCCTATGAGATAGAAAACTATTTTTTCAATTGCAGCACAAACAGCTGTCTGCTGATTTTCTTCCTCTTCCGTTTTGGCACAGAACAGTTCTATTTTTATGAAGTTTTGGTGAAACGTACCCAAAACTTTTAAAATTCGAAATTATTTTGCTAATTTCCCAAATAATGCCATTTTAC
>VTPC01090614.1:170971-199891 GCA_011009095.1 Ignelater luminosus
GATAGCTGGACCAAGATACTTAATAAGTAAAACCAATCATATGTGCAGTTTTTAATATATATATATTCTTATGGGTTTATGCATAATGCATTCAACACAATGGTTTATTTAGCTGTATAAAAATATTAGACCAATTAAAAAAAAAAATAAAAATCGACTGTTCAAAGTCACCACACTGATGAGATGACTGATTAAAATATTTTGAACCTTAGAACTTGAGACTTTTGAAATGGACGTTCTAAATGTTTTTAGTGAATTATCAAATGAGACAAATTTAATGGTAATCTTGTTCAAAATCGCCCTGGTTTTTGGTAAACATGAACGCACAAGTTGTAGGTACCATTAGTAACTAATTGTGTCATTTGTAAGCAATCAGTAAACAAAACAAGAATTTCCATTTCAATATTTATGTAGAACGAGTTAACATCATATTGCCTGATAATAAAATGAACAACCATAACCTCACATTGTTTTAGAAGCAAAGGTATCAGCACTACATTTTGTACACATTTCTAATAGTCATAATCTTTCCAGTTTTTTCTGGTATTTTAATTACCAAGAAAGTGCAAACCACTACACATTTTACAGGACCTTCTCAACATGTAACTGTTGCTGATGGTCACAAGGAATTGTAACGTTCACTTTTTCTTTCCGTTACATGTGTGGTATTTAACCTGTGCTCTTGGTGTGTTCTTGTATTTTTCTAGTAGCTTTCTCTTGTTGAAGAGGTTTTGTGGTATTTGTTGTGAGTTCACATTGATAGTTGATTACCTTTTTAATAGCTTTTTAATGATTGAGATCAATTAGGGTTGACCAACTTTTAATTTTATCTAGGCAAGCGGGACGCAGGGTTTAATTGTTTTCAACTTTTAAATTTATTTTCTTATTTTAAAACTTGTACAGTTGTTTGCTGACATTTCTGTTTGATTTGGGTTTAATCATAAGATCTGGTTAGCAATTTGGAAACGGCTCTGTCATCTTAGTAGGATTTATAAATTGTAATTAAGATTTCTTTGCATCTTTGATTAATAAAGTTCCCTTACAGCTTTGTGTGGGAAATTAATATGTGACCAGGTGTTGTTGGTTGATGCCAGTTATCATTTCCATTCTAATTGTTTTTGGTTTAAGTTACCTCTTGTGTAGCTGAACTTATTTGTTTGGGCTGATTTTTGTTAATTAGATTGGATTTGAAAACCTTATTGTACCGGATAAGGGAATTGTAGCGAGAGGCCATTGAAAGGCTTGCGGATCATCAAACAGAGCTGAGATACCAAAGACTGATTGTGAAGTGCTGTGTCCTCAATGATTAAGTCGACCAGGTCCTCATGGAAAGTGCGGTCCAATAACTTCCTTATCCTCAATCAAGGCCACTCACTGAGTCTAGCCGGCCTAAGACTAAAAGTGTCTTAGTTAAATTCATCTTGTAACGTAAGGTTACGTTACAAAAATGGCGCCCAACGTGGAACTGGAGGTTATACATACAATAATTGTTAGGTTGTTGAAATAGATTGTACTTCAGGTTTAGTTGGTTATAAGTTGTTCTGACATTTGGAGTTTGCTCCTTTTACAACTTAGGGAGACCATGGACGTTTTGATGCGGTACATGTTGTTCTATCTGGAACGTGAGTTTAGGGGTTGCAGCTTTAACGTGCGGGAACTAGGTTACTTGCTTGATACCTTCAGCGGATACGTTGACAGTGACGAATTGGTAGTGATAAGAGAGTTACATCTAACTCTTTGGCAAGAGTCGGTTAGACTTGTCTGATGTAGCTTCCATTTGCAGCCATTGCAGTCGGGGTCTATTGACGAGGTTAGTTGTATGGAGACGAACATCCACCATCCAAGGAATTTCTTGATCCACTTTGTCCGAGGTGACAGAGACTCTGGGATCAGATACCCTTTTAATAGATTTTTCGGAGCATAGTCTGTCTAGTTCGGGGGAGTTCTGGTCGCTTTCTTTCAGGTAGGCAACCTCTGTATCATTTTCCAGTTCTCTTGGATATCATTTGCAGAGTTTATTGCTTCCAAAGATTGTTTATAAGTCCTCTTCTTAATCGGAGGCGTGTCTCAGGTTGTTTCAGAGAGTGAAGGAAGTGAGAAGAGTAGTACTTTTACCATTGTCGTCGGCCTAGAGGGAAGTTCTGTCACAGATGTGGGTACCGAAGAGTAACCTCCGAGCTATGCTCCCGGTCCCATCAGTCTTCCTTCTCTCGATCACGGCGAATTCCAATTCCCGCCCAAACTTCTCGTCCGAGAGTGATCGCAACTACGGACAAAAGGGCATTGGAAAAGGTGGTTGGAGATGGTTCATTCCTTCTACAAAGAACTCCGTGGTGATAGTAATCCTTCACCGTCATCACCTAAGGTTCTCTCTATCAGGAAACCGGTTAGGCCCCAAAGGTCATCTCGTGATGTTAAACCCTCTTCTCCAGTAAGATCTAAAAGGAAGATTGTAGGTTCATCACTTCCTGTCTTTGAAAGTTTCTCGCATCAGAGGAATGTTCGCAGCATGCCTGCTTTATTGAGAGTAGGCGAACATGTCTTGAAAAAGAACTTTGCTCCTTCCCGTGCCTTGTGGTAATTTTGTAGGCTCCATGTCCACAAGTATGAGGAATGTGTAGTACCCCTTGGTAACCTTCAACCGATGAGAGTAAGTAGGCCTGGTAGATAGTTTCGTCTTTTGGAGGCTGGTTGGGCGACGGAGCGGCCACTTCAACGAACGTCATCGTCATTTGTTTGTTATTTCGGGTCTTCAGGGATATTTTCTTGGGCTTCTTCTCTAATAGACAGCTTGGTGAATTCCGGCCTGTTTTTGGTTTTTAGTTTATATTCTTGTTGTCGGCTTTTTTTACTCTTTGAGCGGTTTTCATCGTGTGTCTAATAAATTGTGATTCGGTTTGGTTTTCTTTTTCTGCTGAGTATTTGGTCGAGGTGCCAAAGGTTTACTAATTGACGAGGTGAATCATTGCTAGTTAATCTTTTCTTATAAGAGTGAGTTGGGAATTTAGAGTTCCCTTTTGATTTATTTTGTTAGGTTACACGAAAAGGGAAATTTGCTTTTCCAGTTAGTTATTTTAGATGAGAATATGATTGAAGGAGTTGTGGGGACTCGATTCTACTATGTCGGTGCAGACTGTAAGTATGCTTGTGTTAAGCAGTTCCGCGTAGTGTCCGTTTGGTGAAGACAGTGGTTCTTCCCTAACTTTCCTTTCTTGTCCGCGTCAGGCGCGCCCGGTCCCCCGCTATTTCCCCGGGTGGCGTATCCTGTGTATACCTGATGTCTTCTGACAACTTTCGTTTGTGGAGAACGAAGGCCCATCTGCAGCGCCGGCATCCATCCTGGGTCCCCCCTGCGATGTCTGGCACGGGCTCCCGGGGCCGGTGTCCTTCCTCTCGCGTACGTTGTTACCTTGGGGATTTTCTTGCTCTCCCGGGTGCCCGCATTTGCGGCCTCGAAGTTCCTTTGCCACTGTCATCGTTTGCGCCTAGCGATGTGGTCCTCGAAAACCATTTGTATGCCGCATCCATCCACCATTTTGCGCGAGTTCAAGCTCTCCTACTGTCACGTTGTTCGCTTCTTCACCATCAACATCATGGACCAACACTGCCCATGACAGCCAATGGATATTTAACCATATCCATTGCCCCTGTCGCGGGCTTCAGCAACGGCCTTCTCAACTCCATATTCGGCATTCGCTTAGACGCTATAAGGAACTTATCAAAAACCGGAGAAGATCTTATCAACTTCCAGCTAACATCGAAAGCCTCCGCCAGTGAGTCGACGCCCGTATCCATCTTCAATACAACATCATAAATAAATTCCATTTATGCCACGTCCACCAGGGACCGCCCATCAAACACCAACTTCAGGTACTCACATCAAATGCCGCCTTGCTCTACGACATCTACCGTCTTCAAATGCGGACGCCTCTACCATTCATGCTGCACTCCAAGTCCAATGTACCTTTCCACCCTACAAGGGCTGGCTCGGTATCGATGAACGGGAACGAGGAATGGTTTCTACCTCGAGAACCAACAAACCAACATCCACATAGGCTGAAGAAGCTCCAAGGAGCTTAAAATGGCTTACCGCCTCCGGCGGGGAACTAACAGTGAGTCGAATCGTGTTTAAGCATAAATCTTTGATTTATTATTATGTTTTCTGATATTACTCCGTGATGCTGCTTAGCGTCATAAGGAACCGGTTAGTTCTGCGGTTTCGATTCCAAGAAAGAATATTTAACTATTTAAGAGGTAACTGCTGATTTTCAGTAGCAGTTTTACTTGCTGCTACAGGTGTTACTAATTATTTATTAAGATTTTTTACACTTTTTGGTAGGTTGGGCGACGGAGCGGCCACTTCAACATTTTCACCTTGTTCGCTAAATCTTATTTCAGTTCATCATCGTTTAGGGAGGATATCCAATGAGTACAAGCCCTTACTCGCCCTGATGAAGCTGGTTTCACTAAAGATGGGATTTTTGATTACCACAATAATCACGTTTGGTCAGACGAAAAATACACATGCTGTTCTTGAATCCAGACATCAACAGCGTTCCAGTCTGAATACCGGGCTAGGCGTTTTAGGTGATCAGTTATAAGGACCGGTTGTTTTGCCACAACGTTTAACAGGTCCTGCATACCTTAACTTTCCGGTAAACACTTTGCCCGAACTTTTGAAAGATGTCTGTCTAAATCAGAGATTGGATGTTTGGTTTATGCAAGATGGGGCACCGCCGCATTTTACGCTTGCTGTTAAGGGGCACCTGAACGAAACATTTCATACGAGATGGATATGGCGAGGGGGTCCCATTCTATGGTCTGCTAGGTCTCCCTATCTAACTCCCTTGGACTTTTCAATTTGGGGTTACTTGAAAAGTTTAGTGTACGCAACACCTGTAAAATTGCAACAAAGAATTAAGCAATGTTGTCAAATAATTTGAGCGCAACCGGGTCTTTTAGAAAGGGTACAGAGTTCTTTCTCAAGAAGATATAGATCCTGTATCGAAATGGAAGGAGGACATATCGAACATCTTCTGTGATAATCGTGTTCTGTAGCGCTAAACGCTAAAAACTACAAAAATGTACAAAAACGAAACTCGCTCTTATCTTGAAAACGGTTGATTTGCGGACTCATGTTTGTTAAGACTGTTTTACTTGTTTTTGGTCGTACTATATGCCCCTTAAATACTTAAACGTTTTTTTAACACCCAGTATTAACGAAAATCTACATTGGGGAAAAATCATCCGAATGTGTCAACACAAATAATATTATAAATCCTTTCTTTTCTTACAGAAACCAGTTGGCGGAATTAAAATATTCAGTGGGACCGATCTGTTTCCTCAAAAAAGTGACAGTTTGCACCAAATTGAAACAAAACAATTGCATCATCAAGATTCAGAGTCTAATAAAGCAAATAAGGAATCTTTTAGTGATAAGTCTGATGATTTATTTGTGAGCGACAGTAAAGCAATCAAAGTAGCTGATAGCAAGGAAAGTGACACAGCTAACGTTCCAGATATAGACTCAAAAATGGGAGATAAATCAAAACAACTTAGTTTATTCGATGATAATGATGATAATGATAAAGGCGACGAACTTTTCGGAGATGATTTATTTTCAAATATTTCTACCAACAAGTTTGTTACTAACCTCTTTGATGATGAACCTTTAAATAATGATATTTTTGCAATAACAAATGATGACTTGAGTACGACTAAACCTTCTGAACAAATAGAATCAAGTGAGAAAGACACTGTTACAAAAGAAGCTTTAAAAATAGAATCTGTAGAAAAGGATGTTAAGAAATCTGAAAACATAAGTTTGTTTTCAGCTGATAGTGATGATGAAATTGACGATTTATTCTCAAGCAATGTAAAAGGAAAGCCTATAATAGAATCTAAGATTTCAGTAGAAGCTTCTAAATCATTCAATAATGTTACTGATAATACGAAAAGTAAATCAGATATTCAAGAAGAAAACAAAAGCAATGTGGAAAAAAATGTACCGTCTTCTGTAAATATCAATTTCTTTGATCAGCATCCACCAGACGATGATAATGAATGGGATACAAAATCAGAAAATAATTTATTTGAAGATAATTATTCTAGTTTATTTGATAATACTCCAGAATTGAGTAGCCAAAGATCTGGTTTATTTGATAGTGAACCACCCTCACTGTTTTATGAGTCAAGTGGTATTGTTCGAGATGGAAGTGCCAGGTAGGTGAATTAATGTATGTCTTTTATATGACCCCGTGTGTGCTTTTTATGAATCTTAATTTCTTAAGTAAAGCTTTCAGTTTTATTGGACTCATATAAGTGATATAGGCAAATAGATTTTCTGCTGACTCAGCTAGAAAAGCCTGCTATTGGTGGTGGACGTAGGTATAGAAATATATTTTTTTTCTAGAGCGGAAACTGATGATTCCTTCAATCCATTTGCTTCCTCATCAAGGCGTTTTTCTTCTGATATCTTCAATGAACAACAATCAAGCGATAGCTTCTTTGTGACAAAAAATAAGTCCCATATTGACATACAATATGCCACACAATCCAATTTGGGAAGTATAAAAGAAATTCCCGATCCACAACTGGATGCAAGTAGTTATTCAAATGTAGAAATTACTCCTAGTGGAAATGTTGATGATCTATTTAGCGATAGTACGATTTCTGGTACTGGTGAAAATACGCGAGTCGGTGAAGAAACTAAAGATGATATTATTAAAAATATTCTTAAGGATTCTCAAAGAGATAAGGATAACTTATTTGATGATTTTGATTTGTTATCTGAAAGTAAAAATGGAAAAATCGAAAAGGAGTCATGCGATGATATGAATGTTGGTTTATTTGAATCATCAGGTGTCTCAGAGGATATTCAGAAAGATGTGCACACTGAAGGTAAATTACAAGTTGAGAAAGTAAAACCTTCAGTTGCAACAAAGCCAAATTTGAGTTTCGTTGAAAACAAAAATGTTCAAAAGGATCAGGCTGTCGAATCCTTAGAAGATGTTGTTGCAGCTAAGATCGGTAAGTTCTCTTTATTTTATTGTTTATAGAATCTTATCTTGTATTAAAAAAAATAATAAATTTGTAGCATCTAAATGGAGTGGTTCTACCAACTGCTTGTATTAATATTTTTTTTATTTATTTGCGAGTATTATCTTATCATCTTTATTAGCTATTGATACTGATTTGTGTGTGTTTATAAATACAAATCCCTCAATTTGCATAAATCTTATTGCATCTGCACCGATAATAATAACAAAATGAAAATAATCCGTTGCAAAAATCTTTCAATGTGTTACAAATGTACATTAGTTGCATTATTCTTAGTGAACGAAATTAAAAAATATTAAATCTGATAATTCTTTTTGCAGGCTCACCAGGAAAATTAAAACATAGCATGAATATAAATGTAAGTGCATTAATGCCTGGCATGTCACCACCAAAAAAAGTAGGTTTACAAAAATCTCGCAGTTTCGATGTTTCTTCGACTGACGATAATGATGCTACTGAAACATCAACTGTATCTTCTTATAATTTAAGTAAAAGTAATGATGATGATAATAAAAACGAGAGTCCAGTTGGAAAACAATCTAGTTTCTCTGAGAACGTATCAGGTGATGCAGAAATCTTACCAAGCATGACGAAAGTAAGTTCCTATTTAACTTTTTAACTTATTGTAATTTAAATTCATTTTAAGGATCGTGTGAGAATTCCTGTTAAGAGAAGGCCATCTACCAGAAAAGCAAGACAGGAACTTATAAGAAATTCTGGTACAGACTTCAAATTAAACTTATCTTCAGAACTATATGATGCTCAAAAAAATATTTCTGAAGACGATGCATTATCCCAAGTGGTTGAAAAGCAAACTGAGCCAAAGAAACAGAAAAGTAAAGATGAAGATTTAGAAGAATCAATCTCAGATGATTTATTTGCTGATATCAGTAATACATTACCTTCAGAACCTACCAAAGTAACTGAGAAGGTAGTCCCAATAAGAGATCTTTCTCTATTCAGTTCTTCAGGATCTTCAGATTCTTCCTTATTTACTGAAACTGTTAGCAAGGATAAAACTGAATACAAACAAGAGAGTTTCAGTAGTAGCATTACAGAAGAAGTACAGAAAGTTGATTCTAAACAGAAAGAAAATATTGTAGTCAATTATTCAGAGAATTTAAAATCAAACGATCATAAGAAATCTGATTTGTTTGATGATGTTGAATCTGGTGATGATGATGATGATATATTTAGTACTAAGAAATTACCACCAAAATCTAATATTTTAAAGAAATCACTATTTGATGATGAATTTGATGATGATGATATATTTGGTCCGTCAACTAGTATTGAAGCAACAGGAATAACAAAAGGTACTGTAGGTAGTCTAACTTCTCAATTGGATAAATCCATGGTTTTGTTCTTTTTGTTTACAGTTGAAACAAAGTCTTCAGAGAAGAAGCCTCCAAAAGCTACACATATAAAAAAATTGAAGAATACTGAAGTTGAAGATGATCCTCTCAGTGCTTTTAATGATAACTAAAAAATTCAAATTTTAAAAACTACAAATATAAGAATATCATGTATAGTTAATTAATTCTTTTTAATACAAATTATGTATTTATTTATTTACATCATTTTATAATTTTCGAGGTTTAAACTTTATTAAATTATAAACATCTGGGAATGTAAACCATAGCTACAACAAATTCTGTTTTGTTACCTAATTCGAGCAACAGTTTAAAAAAATTTTAATATTAAAAAAAATGCGGACAGACAGACAGACAGACTTTGCAAATTCAGCAGCGATTCGTATCGGAGTTCGTTGACAATAAAAACACCATTCTACTTCCATATAACCTCAAATTTATTCGCTTGACGCGTTTCCATATCAAATGTAATATTCGTCAATTGCCTTCTGTGTATGTAGTCTATTCGGAAACTCGAGCGCGTAACCTTGGATATTACTCATTTACTCAAAATCAGATTGCCGTGTTTGAACTGCACCCGCAAACAAAGCTAACACGATTTTTTAACAAATTTGAAACCCAGTCACTTTTTTTATTGAAAAACTAATCAGTAATTAATAATACAGTAATACCCCAACTTACGCTACCCATTTACGCGGTTTTTAAATTTTCTCGTCGATTCGTCTTTTGTTGCCAGAAGGCCTCAGTTCAATTGAAAAAGGGTTACAAATTTTGGAAAACATAAGACTCCAACGAGGAAATTTTGCGTGAGAAGAAAAAAATCTTTGATCCGTCAGACGACTTTGTTAGATTTTATGAAGCTTTCTACGTCAAAGTAACTTCGGTTTATGTTTTTGCAATTCATAATAATATAATTTGTTGTATTATCTAAGATTTTATTACACATTTCTCTTCTAAATTATTGTTTTCTTCAGTCTACGGTCTCAATTAAACTTAATTTGTATGTATTTATATGGAAAATTGTACCCTCGTTTACGAGAATTCATTTACGCGGTTATCGCTCGGTCCCACCTATCGCGTAAATTCGGGGTATTACTGTAATATGCGGTAATTGCAGTGAAATTACATGCGCTTTCCTGTAAAAGCATTTTCGTACTGCATGGTGTCTAATTGCCTTTTAATTAGCTCACGGATTCGAAAGTATAGGGCTTCAACTATCCCTTACTCGGGATTTAGAAAAATGACGGTGCCCTGGTGCCCTCTTTGTCTAGCGTGCGGCAATTTGTACGTAGTCATCCTGCTCCCACTTGAAAGATTTAAAATTTTCGTTTTACAAAGCACCTTAGTATAAAGTGAATGTTAAACGTAACAGTTTTTAAATTACACTGGTCAACAAATTTCAAGTTTTGGAATCCCCATAAAATAATGCATGCAAACAGAGAATGTACAAAGATTTATTTTAGTACAATGCACAGGTACACGTTAGCTCTATTTTTTTGTATTTCAATACAAAGGTTCTTGTGCTTACAAACGTACTTCAATTCATATTTACAACTCGTAACATCTAAAAATGAGAAGAAATATTAGACTGTCGCTTATAAACACCATCTACAGCCTCCCTTCTTAGTGTCCAACAGTAATCCGCTAACATAACAAATTCCACTTGCCCTGGTACCGTTTTTCCATTCCTAATATCTCTTGGTGGAGGCGCTCGATATGTTCGTCATTAACGTTTTCCATATTCGCAGGGCAGATATCCAAATGAGAATGTAGGATGTGCATTTTAAGAGACATGTTACAACCAATAGCGTGAGACGCTTGTATCATATTTTTACTAACACTTTGTAATTATCTGCTTTTTTGTCCCCCAAAAAGTTGGATAACCAGGCTATTTTTTCTAGTGGCTTTAATCTGGTTTCAAATGTTTTATCATTTACTATTTCTCGTATTTAGGGTCCGACAAAAATGCCTTCTTTTAGTTTTGCTTCTGATATTTTTGAAAATTTTCTTTAAGGTATTTGAAACCGTTACAATCATGATTCAGTGTCTTAACAAATTGTTTTAGTTGAAATAGCATCGCTTAAATCCCAACAATACGCTTATCCCCTCCCTAGAGAATATCAATCAATGACAATCGAGGAGATGGCCATCGTCCCGCGCCGTGAATTATCAGGCCGCATCATGCCTGAAACAAGTTTCAACTTGTGCGTTTTCTCCGTAACTTGAGCTAAGCCAACGCTGTTACTTTTCCAGTTGTTTATACTTTATATCAGCTGACTAATTCTATCAATCAATGATTCTGGGTAAAAATTGTGTTGACCAGTGTTATTAGACGATAAATCTGAGATTTTCAAATTTTATAAACCAAGGTCCACTCTAGCAACCGATGTTGCAACCGAACGAACAGACTTTCCCGTACACCCACCAACGGTGTACCCTTTGGAGAAAAGCCATTCCACTACACCTACACCTGACATACGGAATACCGACCAAAAAAATAAAAGACGGTCGGCATTGCTCTGACCTTCCGAAAGCCCTTTTCGCGCCGCATCCAACGTCCAAAGTCTCATCTCTGTAGGACCGGCTGTTTCCAAAATACAGGATATTTGTCAGAAGAAACAAAAGGCGGTCGGCGGCGCCTGCATCGTTTGGACGCCATTCCTCCACCGCACCCAACGTGCAAAGTCCCATTTCTGTAGCACCGGCCGTTCGTGACATACAAAATGCCTGCCAGAAAAACAAAAGACGGTCGGTCTTGCCCATATCTTCTGAGAGCCCTTTCCCCACCACACCTAACAACCAAAGTCGCATCTCTATAGGACCGACCGTTCCTGAGATGCAGGATATTAGTGGCGAAAACAAAAGAAGATCTCCGACTCCCGGAACGTGTGGAAGTCATTCTTCCACCGCACCAGACGACCAAAGTCCCAGATACGAAATGTTTGCCGAAAGAATAAAAGACGGTCTTGCTCAGATCTTCCGAAAGACCTTTCGCCACCACACCTAACGATCAAAGTTCTATCTCGTTAGGACCAGCCGTTCCTGACATACGGGATATTTATCGAAAAAAGCAAAAGACGGTCGGTCCAGCGCACATTTTCTAAAAGCCATTTCGTCACCACACCTAAAGGTTCAAGTCCCATCTCGATAGGACGGACCGTTTCCGAGTCACGAAATATTTTCGAAAAAACAAAACACGATCAAAGCCCTCCGGGTGGTCTGAACGGGCCTCCCCTAGGCCGCCATTAGAAACAAAAAAATTCGAAGTGGATTCGAGGACTCGTTCCGCTTCTCTTATTCTCTCTCTCTCTCTATTTCAAAACAAATTAAAATTTTGAAATCGAAACGGCGAGCTGCGACGCCCGATGACGTAGGCGACGATGCAGACGTCCGCTTCCTCTTGAAAAAAGTGATTGATGTTTGCGAAATCACCCCTTCAAATCATTTTTTTTCTCACTCTACTGGACGGACAAAATTTTCGTATCGTTTGATTTCGTACTGCATCGGACGGTGTCTAATTGCCTTTTAATTACAAAAGTATCTTTCGTACATAGTTACACAGTGGCGTACCTTGGGGTGGGGAAGGGGCGGTCCGCCCCGGGCCTCAGCTAGTTACAATATCATTTTCAAAGACATAAATAGACAAGTTGCCATAGTAATCAGTTACTACGACAAAATAAACACTGTGATCATTAAGTGTGGTGAAATAATAGCTTTCTTCCAAGGTGCACACCACTGGTTGGTGTACGGGAAAGTCTTCATTTGGTTTTAACATGAGTTGCTAACCTCACGTTTATCGTCCGATAAAAAAGAAGCCGTTACATTAAACATTCACTTTATATTCCTTGAAGTGAAAGAGGGACGACGATATACGAATCGCCGCGCGCAAGACGAAGAGGGTACTAACTTTTTTCGATATCCTAGTTGTGATTTTGCCTGCATGTCGAGGACATCTTTCGCTTTTTTCAAGACAAAGCAGACGTCGTCGCCGTCCTCATCGCCCGTCGCGGCACACCATTTTCGGACTCTTTTTGTTTTGCATTGTAGACGATTGAGGGGCGGCGGCATCGCGTGGAGCGTAGGGGCGAACGCTGCAGCATGTAGGGGGCGTTTTGCAGCGTCTGGCCGTCTTTTTTTTTATGACATATCTTGTATCTCCGGAACGACTGGTTCTATCTAGATGGGACTTTGGTCGTTAGGTGTGGTGGGGAAAGGAAGATCTTTTTTTTCCTGACAGGTAGTCTGTATCTCAGGAACGGCCGGCGCTATCGAGATGGGATTCGGGTCGCTAGGTATGCGGGAGTAATGGCTTTCAGAAAATGTATGCGGGAGTGAGTTTTTTTGTTTTCTTGCCCAATATCATGCATCCCATTAATGGCTGGTTCTGTAGAGATGGAACTTGGACTGTTGGGTGTGGCGGGCGAAGCGCTTGGAAAGGATCCGGACATCATCCTATAGAGATGGGACTTTGGTAGGTAGGTAGGACCGATCGTACTTTGTTTTTTTTGGCAGGTATCCTGTATCTCAGTCGCACTTCAGCCGCCGATGTTGTCGTGTTGGAGAATGAAGCGTCTGCAAATAAAAACAAGTTCGACCAGTGGCCACCGAAGGCGGTTACATCTTTTGTTATTCCGAGAGACTTAATTTATCGGAGCGCCGTAGGCGCGACGAAGTGGAATCGCGAAGTTGCTGAGTGAGGGCCTAAAGGTGGAGTGAGATACGTCCATTTCTTTTCTTGTGTTGTGTGTTTATCATTTTGTCAGCAAACTATCGGATACTTGATTTTGCAAACCGTTCTCATTTTTATCAGGACTTTTATCTGTGTGGGGATTCGTTAATGCGTTAATTGTGATATTTTTGATGTAAACTAACTTCGCATTTTGAAAAAAAAAGAGAAAAACAAAACGAACGAATAAGAACATCGGGGTATGGCTCGTTCGAAAGATCGGGGCGAATGTTACCGAAGCACAACATGCAATTGGTCCTCAGTCTGGATTAATCTCAATCCTTGATGCTGCGGGGCTACTCACATAAATACCTGGAGCCGAGTGAGAATTGCTTCGAGGTGGGTTGCGGTGCATTCGTATGAGTGAGCGCACTCGGCGTGGTTGCCCTTACATCAGCGGCGACGGCGACAAGTCGGACCTTCACACTTCCCACCTGGCCGATCAGGCCGGACACGTTGCGGGATATTTTAAGCGAAAGTTTGCAATCAACCACCCTATCCCATCCTTGACCGCATGCAGCAGCGTTCACCTACCAAACTACCACGTTTCCACCTAGGCCGAAAAGGCTCATGCCTACAGTGCCTCTGCTGCTTTGCAGCTACAGGAACAATTCTGATTTGACCCAGAACGGCCTACTGGAGTGCGAAGAAGCTGGAGCTGCTCGAGTTTGCACACATACGATCTCGACGTGCCTATGATGAACGAGACGCATTGCCGTACCGGGGATGAGCCCAGGCTTCCCAACTATCTTTCATATCGTAACGACAGATTGAATGTCAGAAGCGGTGGTACAGCAGTTCCAAAATTACTGCGCTTTAGTTACTCCTGACCTGGAGCACATCGAAGCCACTGGAGTTTGACTACAAACGGAAAGCCACGGAGCGATCAGGTTCTGGGCGGTTTATAACCTCCCAAACCGCAGCTTCTTCCGGCTGACTTGGATGTGCTGCTGGCCGATGATGATCCTGCGGTTATCGCGGGGGACATGAACGACAAGCACCCCGCGTGGAATCGCCGGGTGGCCAACCACAATGGCCGTATATTGAACGATTATATGGACACGCGCGTCGTGTTCGTAGACGGGTTCGCAGAGCCCTTACATTCTGGACAAAGAAGTTACGATGGTGCATCAAGCTGACCACGGTCAGCGAGTTGGATTCAGATCATAATCTGGTACTTTTGTACCGAGGCGAGGACTGAAACGAGACCGCGGAACGAACGACCACCGTGTCGTGGCCTGCGTTCACCGAGCTCTACTCGACTCTATGTGACCGATCACTCGAAGCGATGACGTGAAGAAGCTCATAAGTGCGTTGGGAGACTACAACGAGGCTGAATGCTACAGTCACAAGCACCCTGCTCCCGTGAGCCAGTGAAGCTGCCGTGTTTCTAACACGGCAACAAAACTAAACTTACTTGCGGTTTAATTTGAGAAGTTGAGATGACGGAGGTGTGAGACTTTGTCTAGGTCTTGTTCCATCAGAATTGCTGTCTTGCATCTCAACCTTCAACAAGACAAGATCTCTCTCACCATTCTCCGGTCTCAGCCGAGCCATGTTCATACCTCCCATTTTAGACACAAACCACGTGTTTCATTTAACAAAACCTTAACCCGAACCTCACAATAGCACCATCGTAAAAGTCTATCGTATGCAGCGGGCAAGACCACCTGGGTTATAGCCGTCTACCGCTGCCGTCATCCAGCTGCCCACGCCACGCCCTTTGTTCCGTCCAAGTTAGTTGGCAACACATTCTGGTCGCCTGCAAAGGTAAAGAAATTTTGTTCGGCTCACTCATACAGGTCCCACGAGTGCAGAAGAAATAAAAGTCTGCACCAACAGAGCCCCGTTACCGGTGAAAGGCTAAATACTCAGAGAGGTCGCTACGTATTTCTGAGTCTCTGTTGATGATACTCTCACCCTTGTGTCATATATCCCTTCGTCACAGAACGCCTAACACCTTGAAGTTTGGGGAGTGTTGGTCTCTTGTCTGTCCGGCAACTTCGTTTAGTCATGTGTGCCATTTGTGGAGATCTTGGATCGATATAATCATACTACTGTTAGTTGTCGTGAAATTTTATGATTTCTAAAATTTGTTTCGAAGAGGACGAAGTTGAAACTTTGTAGGTTACAAAATTGAAAATTCGCTGCAAGTAATAAAAATGAAGTTAACGAAATTGCATTTTTTTGAATAAATCATGTCTTCTTTGGAAATTAGCAGTTTTAATTTCATTCTTTTTGATTTGTTATGTTGCATACAGACTTTAATCTCTTTACCAGAACAAAATTCATAGATTTTTGAAATTACATGTATGATGTATCAGGCAAACATTAAGATATCAGTATGATGTAGTATATTTGTTTATCTATAAAGCTCGACAGACTTCTGTAGACTTGATTATAATTAAGCTTGTTTTGTGTGTTACAATTTACGATATTTCCCTTAGAAAATTTAAAATAATTTTTTATATTTAACATAATTACGAAATAATGATAATAAATAATGATATATCGATGTATTCATTGCCAACATTTCAAGTTTAATACAATAAGTTGCTACGTGAATATTTAATATTGTCCTCATAATACATTATTTCTATTGTAAAGCAGTATACCTTGAAAAGATAGAACGTAATAAAGACCTTACAAAATCCGCCGTTAATAATTTATAAATCCCATTGTTGGGGAAATTTTCTGTGCTTTCTAGCGTACAATAGGAATAGGTACATACAGTCAGTGCGTGAATGATCGATTTGGTTTTGTGTTAATTGAATACTAACTAACAAGAAATGTTAAATAAAATTTAAAAAAAAATTAAAAATATCAGGTTGATGTGTTGAAACATGGAATCTCCATTTCGACAATACCTTTTAAATACTTCTTTCCATGGAATTCGTTATCTGGCAGAAAGAGACCGTCACTGGACTGAAAGGTATTTTCCAACAAATCTAGCAATCCTTTAGAGACTTGTGGAATTAGTCTTTGACTGAAACAGTTATTTTAGTTTCATCGTTTTACTAATTTACTTTTTCTCAGAGTATTTTGGTTGGTGGTTTGCGTAATGAGTTGGGTGGCTTCTGGTTTATTAATGAAAGCGAGTTGGTATGATTTTCAGAATAATGCTGTTAGTTTTGTCGTGGAAACTAGTTACTTGGACTGGGATACAAAATTTCCAGCTGTTGCTGTTTGTGAGACTGACAATCAACAAAGGATTGCTGAAGTTACCGACAGGTAAGTCTGATATGAAAACTCCGTAACAAATAAATAAGTTTACTTAAATCTAACAGTGCGACACTTTTCGTGATTACACTAATTTAGGTTATATGGCGATCCTCATGACTACAATCTGGATGAACTTGTTAAAGAATTGGTATTCTTTAGAGGATTATCGTATTACACATTACAGCTATGTGGACCTGATGCTATTCCTAATCCACAATGTATTACTCAGAATTTCAGCATGTTTGAAAGCTTGGTAAGTATTCACACAGAAAATCACATTCTAGTCTGTAAATACATTCATTTTCATGGATTTGTCCTCTTCTTTTATGTGAACGTCAATAATTATTGAGCAAGGAGCAACTTGTACTACTTTTACTAACTGTAAGATGTCTACATGTACATCGAAGTGAGCACCAAAATTGATCTAGCAATTGTTTAATTAAACTTCATCTAGCTGCTAGACCAACTAGCAGCAGTAAGTAAATGTTTTTTTCAGACAAACTTATAAAAATGAAAACAGTGACTAAAATTAGCTTTCAATTTTGTGTTCTCTGTGCCTTTATTCTGGTTTCTTTAGAAAGAAGATAGCAAGAACGTTGTAACGTTCACTTTTTGGTTCTCGTTACATGTGTTACAGTTAATCTGTGCTGTCGGTGTGATTTAAATTTATTTCTAGTTTTCTCTTGTTAAAGAGGCTTTTGTACTTGTTGTGAGTTCACACTGATAGGTTGATTATCCTTTTAGTAGCTTCTTAATGATTGAGATCAAACCTTTCAATTTTTATTTATTATAGCAAGCAGGACACATGGTATGATTTTTCAAACATTTAAATTTATCTTTATTCAGTTCAGGGAAGTCTGGGTCACTTCCTTCTTCTGTATCATTCCCTAGTTCTTCTGGATATTATTTGCAGAGTTTATTGCTTCCGGAGACTGTTTATAAGTCTCAGTCGAAAGTTGCGTCTCAAGACAAGGGTAATTATGTAAGGAAGAAAGGGGTTGTCAAGGGCTCAGGTGTTGGAACTGTTGCCAACGGGGTCACCATTTCTACTACTATCGTCGATCTATGGAGAAGTTTTGTCATCGTGTTACCGACTAGCTTGGACGGAGCGAAAGCGTGGCGCGAGCGGCTCGGAGATGACGGCAATGATGGTGATGACCCAGGTGGCGATATACGATAGACTGCTACTTTGTTGCTATTGTGAGGTTAGGCTAAGGTTTGTTTAAGGGTGCTTTCAGACGAGCGGTTTTTTTACCGCGGATTGTTTTTATTTGTTTTGATGTAGTTATCAATTTTCCGTACAAACTCCATCGCGCGGAATTATCACACGGTTGTCTACCAGTGGAGTTTGTACGGAAAATAAGAAGATAAGTGGGGTGTCGATAAGTATGTCAATCAACTCGAGGGAGAGGTTCTCGGCACGTCTCATTATGGTAGAGGGTGGATGTTTGGGTTTTCTTTGGGTTTTCTGTGGGCGGCTGGAGCCGGGATTCTGAGAATGTTGAGAACGTGCTCTCTGTTTTGTTCAACACCCCTGCTCACAAAGCGACACCTCATGAATTCGAGGCGCGCATCTACAGGAGGAATTTCCGCTCTGTCTCAGACTTCCTCCGAAGGGAAGAAGCGCTCCAGGCGGAAAACCTGCAGATGGCCCTTTCTTTCTGTCGGAGTCTCCTGATCGCATGTGGTGGTATAAAGCCGAAGATGGTAAATCGGTAGTCGATCACGGGTTTTATGAAAGTTTTGTATGCTGCTGCGGTGCTGGACAACGTCTAGGCAGTGGAGAGGTTTTGAAGGTGATGGCTTTCGAAATATCCCAGAGCCATATCTATGGGGCTGGATAGGCCATGCATTGAAGGGCAGGGTTGGCCAAAGAAGACTTTGAAAAGGACAGTTGAGCAAGAGGTAGGGAGGATGGGAAAGACACGAAGTGAGGTGAAGAAGCTGGCGCGGGATAGAGAAGGATGGCGGCTTTTTGGGAACGAAAGGAACTCAGTCAAGTCATTGTCACATCCAAAACATAAAGTTGTCTGTCATCTTGGTTTTTTATTTAATATGCAAACTTATACACTAACACGGTCCTTTTTCTCAGTTTCCATTTATTCGGATACAGTAATCAAGGTCGAGAAAAATCCTCTTATTTATCTTTCACAATCTGCAAAAAAGTAATCAAAATAGTGGAAAATAAGGTTCTGAAAAGTTCTTGTAAGGGAGATTCAGAAAACCAAATATTTTTCTCTGGGTGTTGATTAGACACCAGATTAATCTCACATTGATCAGCTGACTCTAGTGCTTAGATATGTTGAAGTGTCGGGTAGTGAAGTGGTAGAACGTTTTTCCATTTTCATCCCCATAGCAAGTCACAGGGGTGATGATATGATAGAATGACAAACAATTGGTGTGGTCAAGTATTTATCGAAAAATATAAGTGTTGGAGTCTTTGCTGTGTTATTGACATAAACGGAAAAACCAATATATTTGATTACTATGTGTGCGAACGTCAATTCAAATAGACAAGCGATCAGTGTTTTGCTTGTCTTGGATATTGCTTTATTGCTCTGGTGAACAATCCTTTCTTTGGACTACGACGTTCCTAGTTATTTATCTTGAAAAAAACCATATGGCTAAAGAGACTTGATGTCCTAGAATGACGACTGTAGTATTGCGTCAGAAATAACATTAAAAGGTCAAGTCATCTTAGTGTAACAGATTTTCTTAATCAGCTTTCTTAACTTTTAGGTTAGAAGTCCTTGTCGTCTACTATTTAGAAGATGTAAATGGAATGAAAAGGAATTTGATTGCTGCAAATACTTTTCTAGATTAGACACGGAACTTGGAATATGTTATGGTATAAATACGTATCAATCAAGGTAAACAAGCAATAGTAGCTGCAGTGTTCTTTTGCTTTGTTAGAGTGTCTTATATACAATAATTACAGCCAGGGAGTCACGCTGGGAAGAATAAGCTCATCTAACTTTGTACACGAAGCCTTTGCTTTGCTTTTTTTTTTGTTGTTTCTGATAGTAAAACAAAATGTTAAATCCCTAAAATCTGATTGGTTTTCAGAGATCCCAAAGTACCACGATTGCGCATGATATCCAATTTACACGCGGGACCTGGAACGCTATACCTTGAACTCTATGGTTTTTCTAATGTAAAGTTCATGAATGAAAATCAGTAACATACAGGAGCTTTTACAATATTCATTACCAATTTACAGGTTTACATGATGAGCGAACAAGATGTTCCTTCGCTTACGTCATTACAAACAGATGTTCTTCAGGTTTCACCACATATTCATTATCATCGATTTCTGTCTGTAAAAGAGATTGAAAATCAACCGGAGGTAAGTATACTGTTGAATGTAAAAAACATCGAATGGAAGATAAACTGATTCAGGTGAAAGATGTTAGTATTAGCCAAAGAAATTGTCGGTATCCCGAAGAATCAGATTTGAATGTGTACAGATATTATAGCTACAGTTCATGCAATGTTCAATGTCGAAAGGATGCACAAATGAATACGTGCAACTGTACACATCATTTTATGCCAAATGCGGGTAACTAAATGTATTTTTGGGATTCTGCAAACCTAAAATTATAAAAATTCTTTTCTAGCATTTCACGAACAATGCGATATAAATGGGCTCGAATGTTTGAATAGGCATTATAACGATTTAGCTGTTCTAAAAGCCCATTGGGCTAACAGATCCGGTTTGGTGTGTTCATGTATACCTAGCTGCACGGAAATTGAAATGTCGGTTATTAGAGATGATAAAATGGGGTAAGATCGGCACAAAGTATATTACGAATTAAGTACGTATTGTATTTCAACAGAATTCATGAAGAGTTTGCTGTTGTCGAGTTATCACTTGAACGTTTACCTACAGAGAGGTTCAAAAGGAATGTTGTGAGAGGAAAGCTGGATTTAGTAGGTAAGAAGAGTATTTTAATACTCAATTCAGTTTTTAAATGTAATTTAATTGTGGATCAAAGTGTCAATGGGCGGCAGTGCAGGATTGTTTGTTGGCGCTAGTATTTTAAGCTTCGTTGAAATGGTTTATTATTTTACATTTCGAATGGCTTATAACTACAAACAATTAAAACGAAAGGAAGAGAGGCTTAAAAAATTGGCTTCATTGCCTCCGAAAGCTGCGACTAATAAACTACCGTATGTATTCTAGATAAATTCTACGCTGCATATGCACGTTGTTTCACGTTTCAAAATAATATTTACTAATGCATATTGTCAAGGGTCAATAATGGTAATTAATAATACACATAGCTACTAAATCTCTTAACTGTATCTGCAACTATGTATGCTATAATAATATTAATAAAATTTCATTAAACTATTATTTGTTATTATTGTTATCGTTGTCTGTTTTACATCTCCAAACCAAAATCAGTTAATTGCTTTATACGTCTTTTAATCAGTTATTGTCTTAAGTTTTCCAAACTTATAACTACTAACAACGACATTTGAAAATAGAATGTTCTGGTCATTTTTCTGCTCAATTGAATCAAATCGGCTTTGTATCAAACCATCCTTTATCTTATCATCTCGTCTTCTGCTTCTTTCGGCATGCATTTTTATAACTGTGTCATAGTATAGAGTCATTCAGGACGGGCGCTGGTATATACGATACTTATGACAGAATTTGGCACTAGGCAGTTACAAATCTGTAAAGTTACAAATAAGAACCTATAGATACAGATTTTCATAATGTCCTTAAATTTCTGGAAATTCTGGCAAAACCGCTGGAAATCTACTCTAAACATTCATAGTTCCTAAGTAACCAACACATTAGTAGTTCAGAATCATCCCAGCTAACATAAAGGCTTTTTTTTAGGTCAGCGTATTCGGCATTTTCACGTGAATTTTGAAGTGATAGTTACGTTAAAAAGACGAAAATATAACAGATCATTACAAACTATTTATCTTTTAGTGACATATATGACATTTTCAAAACGTATAAATTTTGTATTTCATAACTGTGTTAGTAAATGTCATGCAGTAAAAATCTGATGTAGTATACAGAAGGATAGCAAATGTACATTGATTTCTTTTAGTTTTACTGCTAACAAACGAAAGTTTGATTCTATTATTCTTTGAGCTACCTGCTGCAATAAACTTTTTCCATTCTTCAAAAGAAGTTTTAAGTGTCCTGAATTATTTTCTAAGGGAAAAACTGAAAATCTATCTACAGGTCCATTCAGGTCAACATCAGATGGTAAATGCAAACGAATGTATACGTTGTAAATTAGAGATTCTCTACGACTATGTAGCCGTACTGTAAGAGGACCTCCAACACATAGGTTTTGTACTACACCAAAACACACTGCATGCGCATACTCTATTGGAAACTGTGAAACCAATCCAATATTCAGTAAAGTAAAGGAAATATACCCAAATGGTAATAAAATAAAAACAAAGAATCACTTCTCATTAGTGCATCAACCCTCCAGAGTAATTCTACCATTTAAGTACTCGCCACTCTGCGCGTTTATTACAGGAAGAGCAGCCTTAATGACTTTTAGTACATTATACGTATAAGCGCTTGCACGTGCATTACAAATGTAATTATGTTATACGATTAATTGACTAATCGGATAATCTATTAATCAAAACAATCAACTATGAGCTTCGTGAATCTAAATAGGTATAACTAACGTGCCATCAAAAACAAACCCAATCGGCGCAGCTTGTGAAGTGATAAACTTACGAGCCGGGTGTTTTAGTCGGCTCATTTGGGTCTGGGCGAACCTCAGTCTTTAAAGGGTACTTAGGAACTATCGGGTCGTCTGGTCTTATGGGATCTGTAGAGCCTGTCAGGCCTCCTCGCCCCGTCTACACTAGCCTAGTAGTTCCGGCCTGTTGAATAATTCAGGTATCTTGGACCTGTCACGCTTCCCAACTCCGTCGGGTATCCCGTCCCTGTAGGGTATCCCGGCTTTGCCTAGTCTCTCGACTCTGTCGGGTCGTTCTGGCCTGTCGAATAATTTAAGTATCTCGGACTTGTAATGCGTCCCGGCTCTATCGGGCATCCCGGCCCTGCAGGGCACCCCGCGCCTGTCTAGTCTCCCAGCCCTGTCGGATCTTCTGTCCCTATCGGGCCTCCTACTTCTGCCATGTTTCCCGGCGCTATCGTGTCATTTAGGACTATCGTTCTGGCCTGTCGAACCTGTTAGACTTCCCGGCCGTTTGATATTTCATCAATATGTAATTTAGCTCATTACGAGTCGGAAACAAACGGTGGCCGTTTTGAATATCCTCAGTATTCCCGGAATTACGGATATTTTTAGTTGTAGCTACATTGAGTAGTACCAAAAAACCCCAATTTTACTTATCAAATTTGTTAATTGCACTTACCCACTTGGGTCCAGCAGGGACCATGGACCGTCACCCTTCTTCCCGGCAAAAAGGGGGGACGCAGACCGAAAAAACCGTCTGCACCTTAGTACCAGGAATTGGGGAGTTTAGGCAGGGATGCTGTTTTTGCAATCTCCCAGCCATCGTCTAGAGCCAATCAAAGTCGAGTTGGTTTCAAAGGCGTCCATCAGAAGAAGGTAAGTGGAAGTTTTTGCGGGTTATCGAAATCCAGTTTGAGGTTTTTGTTCTAGTAGTAAGCCTGTATACCACCAACAACTTTTTTCCATCGCAATGGCCAGTGCTAGCGAGTTTTCAAATTTGAACAAGATAACTCATAGAGCAAGAATAAGAAGAGCTAGAAGGATGAAATTTAGTATCCGTGTTCCGGGTAGAATTCCAACGAACGGATAGAAAAATCATCAATTAATTCTGCAACTGAAGTTATAAGCAAACATTGTTGTAAATTATGTCCTGGATAACACTAAAACACAAATCTCAAATAATAATGTAAACAATTGAATTAACTGAACAATTAGAAAAAACTGAAGTCAGGCAATTGATTAATCGGTTCATTCAGTTTTTGCCCAAATTACAAATTACGTCATGCCACTCGAAACGTAAAAGTATCTTTAGATAAAGGTTGACACTAGAGTGTTTAGCACCTATGGCAGAGTTTCTTAAGGTGCTGTTTTGTGGTAAGTAACAAAGTTTAATATCAGTTTCAGTTGTGTTATTCTCCACTGCGCACCGTCTAATTGTAAGTTGCATCATTTGCACGCCGTTGTGCCGGTCCTTGCTCAACAGGTTCCTTCGAGTCGCGTTTCCTACAGATGGTAATAATTGTTGCAAAAAAAGGTATTGTCGAAGGTTCCTTCTATATCAATAAAAGCCTCCGGCAATAATTCCTTTTAATTTCTTGCCTTTTCCAGTCTATCAACTACCTGGTGCAAGGCACTTGAAACACCTGCCCTGCATGCACATGTACACTTCTCCTTGTGTAGCGGTTTCTCAACTGGCACATCATCTCTAATCTGCAAATCTAGTAGTTTTTCCAACGTTTTAAGCATGAAAGACCATGAGATTTATTGGCCTTAGGGTCTTAGATCTTCCTGGCTTAGGTATGAATACCAGCCTAACCTGCTTCAATTTCGTTGGTATGTAGTCCATAGCTGGGTTTGCTTTGAAGATTTTTACGAACGTACCTGACAATATCTATTCCCTGATGTAGCATCACAGGGAGAATACCATCAGGGCCTGGAGATCTGTAAGGTTTAAATGAGTTTATGGTCTCTTTAAAATTGTTATAAGAGACTACACTTGTTGAAACTATTCTGACTGGTCTATTTAAAGGTTCTGCCAGAATTGTGCAATTTCAGTTTTCATCGCTGTTGCCCCAGAAAAGTGAATTCTTAGCAACTTCGCTGTTGTTTTGCTTCCTGTTATTGTATAACGACTTAGCGATTTTCTTTTCAAGAGTATTCGTTAGAGTCTGGCGCACGTGGGAGTACCTCACAGTGCCTCCTTTAGGTGTCTCTTCTCGCCTTTTTAATGGCTTTGTTGTACGCAGTCAGTGCTGTTAAATAGTTACGTACTGTCTTCCTGTTTCTAGAAAGGTCGTCATTCGACCAAACTGTGGTGGTTGTATCCCTTTCTATCTGAAAGCAGTCTTCGTTGAAAACTGTTATTATGGCCTCCTCTAGTTGCTTTGCGACAACTTCTTACTTAATATTGTCATTCATCGTCTGAAGATTTTGATTTAGGCTTGCCTTAAAGGACTCCCAATCGGTTCTTTTAAGGTTACAATATACTATTCTTTCTTATATATAGAAGACTTCTCCTTTGACTGTTGTAGGGACACCCTTTGCGAAGTACACCGTCACAAAAATTTTTTTGTTGTGATAGATGCTTTTATCTACTTCTTGCAGTGTCTTCCATTTTTTCTGTATCATTTTTCGTAACTTATTACATTGGTCTGGAGATACTTCTTTCATGAATTCTTTTTCCATACACTTGATCAGGTTTCGTAGTTAGTGGATGTTGTGTTCTAGAAGCTGGAGGTAGATTGATTGCATTCTGTCGTTAAAAGTATTGATCAGATTTGTTGATTGGCTCTCTTCTTCCAGGCGTGTAACCATGCTGACAATATGGGTGTTGATTTTTCTTCTTGAGACGCTCCTGACAGAGCCCAGTCGATTTTTGTATTTTGACCTACTGGTCCATTCTTGGTCTTATGTAAGCCTGATTGTTCTGATGTCCTTTGCCCTTAGTATTATGTCTATCGGCCCAGGCTTTGAAAACGTGGGGTCGGCTAGTATGCGATTGTTCTTTTTATCTGTATTGCTTTCTAGTGGCTTCCTGGGCAATGCGTAAGTCAGTTTATTAAAAACTAACAAGGTTGTGTTTAGTGTGAAGCTACTGGTAAATCTTAATACCAGTTGTGGATGTTTTGGGTTGTTCGTATCCCAAATGCTGACACTTCCGCCTTAACCCTTCTTCTTGCTAGGCCCAGTAGTTAAACTGCTTGCTCGGTGATGAGTGAAGTTTGAGAGCTTGTGTCTATGGGTGCCTTCAAAATTTTGTAGGTGCTATCTGTTTTCTTTGCTCGAATTAATGCTGTAGCTGGCTTTTTGTCGTGCGACGTTGCTGCTCACTTGTTGGAATGAGCGTTCTTTTGGCTGACTTGCTTGTTGCCTGGGTTGATCTCTATGGAGAGGGTATGGTGTCCTTAAATGCACTTGTAGCAGTTTCTCCAGGTACGGCATCTCTGGTTGTTGTCGTACGCTAAACATCTGATACAAATGTTTCTGTCCTAGGCTATGCGGTATCCCTGATTTGGAGGTAGGTCGAAAAATTCTTCACAAATGTTGATTGTGTGGTGTTGACTATTGCAGTGCTTGCAGCGTGATTTCTTGTTTTTTCGATCGCTGTTGATTCTAAATTCTTTCGTTTCAATTCTCCCATTGCTTCAAGTATTGGAATCTTTTTTGAAGAAATTTGATTAAATCTTCGTACTTTTGGACTTCTTGGGAGTTTTCTAATCATTAGCCGGTTGGTTTGTGAGTTTCATTTCCTGATGATTATGGGTGCTATGAATGAACCCCAAGTTGGTTAGATTCTTGATTGCTTCAAGACATTCTGTTATGGTGTCATGCAGTCGCTTAATTTTCTCAGACAATTTTTGTTGGATGTGCGAGAAGTTCACGATCTTGTCTAGTAACTTGGCAATGATCAACCTTTTATTGTTGTCAGCAGTTTATAGGGAGTTTCGTAGTTGTCTTCAAAGATGGCTAGATGTCGGATTACTCAGCTCGGTTCTCTATGTACGTGTGTCTTCAAATAATGCGGTTTCTCGATACGTTTGGAGTGAGTTATCTTCTGAAACAGGTTCTAGAAGTTGGCCCATTATTAGTAATTTCCCGTGAATGTTTGGAGCTGTACTGGCGGAAGCGGAATGTTGTACGGTTTCACTTTTTTTGAGATGAGTAGACTGTAATTCTATCTTATTCTCCAGCTCGTTGCTGATTTGATTTACGTCTTGGTCGATGGCTTCATAATGGTTTTCAGTGAAGTATTCTACTGTAAATTGTTCTTCATAGCTACAGATGTTTTCGTTTAATTGATGAATGCGTCCCACTGATCGTTCAACTTCTTTTGTATTATTCGGTAGTGTGTTTGTGATTTCTCTTGAGCTAATTCGCTTCTTATGGGTGCAATAGTCGAACGCAGTTGCTCGATTTGTAGTTGCTGCCTTTTTAAACTCAGGTGTTGTATCTCTTCCATTTTTTCTGTCAATGGGTCGATTTTCTTAAAGGTTTGTATTCTTTTGTTTTCCATTCTGATGGAATCGTGTAAAATACGTGAAAACAATTTGAATACCCTGGTTGCCTTAGGAAGGCGAAATTTGTGTCTAGTGTATCGAAGACTAGCCAACAGCTTCACCAAGAGTTATTTCAATAAAAACCATTATAAATCAAAGTAGATTCATTGATACCATGAAATAAAAGTATACGATTGCCTTGATTTCAAGTGTCCTTGACGCCTAATAAATAAAATGTTTTCAATTAAACGGATGTTGTATGCACAAAAATGGCATGAATTATTTTTCTTTAATTTTATTATTTAATTGATAAAAAAATATATTCGAAGTTTTATATCTGTATTTTCCTTCGAAAATTTTGTAGATAGACTATTTCTTTTGCGGGTTTTTATTTTTGCTTTTGTCTTCTTGCAAGCAAAGTCAAATTTATTTATTGTCGGTTTCTTTAATTGTAAGCTAATTTGATTAATTAAAATAATACGTCCAAAATTGTAACTTTTAAGCGACAACAATTTTTCAAATATGCTTTAAAATAACTTTTAATTGCTTTACAGAGGTTACTTTGATTAGAGGACATCCGGTTTTAAGGGGCAGAAGAGCATTGCAACAAGAGATAATTAAGACTAGACGGATAAAAAAACACATACAACAACTTATGATAATGTCTGGGCGTACACACTATGGGAACGTGACTTGTCATACCGATTAATGCTGCAATAAAGCTAGACACGTACAATTAAAAAGAAGAAAAGAAAATAAAATTCCAGAAAATTTCCATTCTAGATATGTGTCAATCAGTGGTTTGTGAAAAACACTTTCCAATAAATTTAACTGAAAGCTTTTACGCCAGAGATTTAAACTTTATCAGAATATTGGTTGACAAGAAGTCTGTTTGAAAATAAACAAGACGAGCAAAGTTCTTAAAAATTACAAAAATAAAGTTTACAAGTGTCTGAAAAATATATTTTCTTCGTGTATATTGCCTTATCGTTGTATAAAAAAAGAAATAGCCAAAAATGATAAGAAAATTACAAATAGCAGTGAAGAATTTAAAAAAAGATTCTGTACAAAAAAGTTTTCTTGCGTTACTTTTATAACGCGCACGATTAATATTAGAAATAAAAATAATCTATGAACCTACAGTAAATTGCGTAGTAATAATTAATAAGATGAATACTAAATCACACGTGAACACTGTATACGAGTGCGCATATAATATTCTAACGAGTTACAATTATTAAAACACACTATTCCACAAAATAACCCCATCACAGGGTGATGGAAAAATAAAGGACTATATTGGCGAATTGCGCAAAATGGGCAGCATCTATTGGAAATTATAAAAGCTATTGTATATGTGTGAGTTCAATAATTTGTAATACTACTTGTAATACTTGTAATATGTAATTTATTTATTTTAATTTGTACATTTTTATGTAATGTCTTTTTATTTATTTTCGTAACTAACAACAACTATTCATATGTAACTACGTTACAAAGCTAAATTAGTAACATTCATAACAATCCTCCTCATGTCAAAATATTACATATTTGCATGAGGTGGTTCAGGCTGTATTTTAAATTAAGATGATAAAAATGCGAAGAAAAAAAAAGTATAACATATCGTAATTCTTGTAAAAGTACAAAAGCTGGCAAATTTTAACTTGCTACATCTCCAACTTTTCTAATCTGATCTATGTGTCTTTAACATATCTGATTATTATCATCTAATCTGACTAAATAATGTAATTTGCCTAAAACCTTGTGAATATATCCAAATTGCCATTTTGAATTTTGATAACTACGTACTGAAACTCTGTCACCTTCTTGTAAAATACGAGTTTTCAGTTGCGTACGTGTAGGTGTATCTCGAGTAGAATGTGTAACCTTTGGATATAGTAAATCTAAGCGATTTCTAATCTGCCTACCAAATAAAAGTTTTGAAAGACTCTCTCCTGTAATCGTATGTGGTGTAATACGATAATTAAATAAAAATGCTTGTAAATCTCTGTTTCGGTCATTGTTATTCCCTCGTAAAGCTTTTAAAGCATTCTTAAAACTTTGAACAGTTTTTTCTGCAAGGCCGTTGGTTGCAGGGTGATAAGGTGCACCGACTTTATGTATGATATCATTGCTTTCTAAGAAATTTTTAAATTCATATGATAGGAATTGTCTTCCATTATCACTCACCAATACTTGCGGTAATCCGAAACTACTAAAGATTTTATTACATATATTAATTGTAGTTGAGGTTGTAATGTTTTTAACAGAATGTATTTCTGGCCATCGTGTAAATGCATCAATTAGTATAAAGTAATAAGTACCCATAAATGGACCTGCAAAATCAACAT
>VTPC01090614.1:204891-232279 GCA_011009095.1 Ignelater luminosus
AAAAAAAGAACAAGGCAGAGAAAAAAACTGGCAAACTTCAAACAAAACAGCAGTACGTAACAGAGAGATAATCCTAATAAAACCTAAAAACGAGGGTCGAACATACGCAAAAATCCTACAAAAAATAAGAAGCGGAATCGACATTGACAAGCTAGGAGTAACGGTGAAAAGCATAAAAAAACAAAAAAAGATCTATAATAATAAATATAAATAACGGAACAAACGGCAGCGGAGAAGAATCTAAAAAGGCGGTACAAGAAAAATCTAAAGAACATTGCACAGGTAGGCGTAGTAAAAAAGAAAAAAGAACTCACAGTGATGGACCTGAGCGAGCTAGCCACCGATTGGGAAACTATGGAGGCCATTAAAAGAGAACTGCCTACTATTAAGACAGAGGACGACAAAATCTAAATAAGAATATCCGATACAATAAGCAAAACAGGGAAAAGTATGCAAATTTTAAACTAAAGCTGGAAGATGCTAACAGACTACTGGGTGCAAGAAGAATAGCAAGAGGATGGGAGAGGTGTAAGTAGAAAAACTAGCCCCAGCAAGGTGTTTCAAATGCCAAACATATGGTCACTACGCTGGACAGTGCAAAGCTAGAGATAGAATTGAAACGAAGGGAAAATACGTGAAGTGCTGGCAACAAGGCCACATGGCAAAGGAATACAAAAACGATTACTTCTGCATGGCTTGCAAAATAAGAAGTCATGGGACTGACGATATGGCATGCCTCATATATAAGAAACTAATGACTGGGATCAGGAGGAATAGAGAGGTGTCTTAACTGGCGTAACTTTTGACCCCGAAGGTTGTGCCATCTACAAATGACTTCGTTGTGATCCTCTGGTTAAGCCTCATCGATTGATATCCTACTTGGTCCTCCCAGCGACTGTAGAAGCCCGAACAACCCGACAGAGCCAGGAAGCATGACAGGTCCGGGAAGCCTGACAAGTCCGAGAACAATTTGATAGTCTCGATTGACAGGGTCGAAAAGCACGACAGGATTGGGAGACCCGACAGGAAGAGAAGACACAACAGGGCAGCGAGACTCAACAGGGTCGCGAGAGTTAACAGAGCCGGGATAACCTGAACTATTCGACAAGCCAGAATGACCCAACAGGGCTGAGAGACTAGACATGGCTTTAAAAACTGAGGCCAGGCCCCACCAAACCCGAGCTTTGGGCAGGGCCGCGCAAAGATCCGACCCGACCGTACAGTACGAAACTTCTCCGCCTTGGTTCAGTACGAAAATAATGCCCGTCTCGTTTGACGCAGTGAGAGAAAATTCTCAATCTGGCGTAGTAGGAAAATCCTCCTCTTCGGTTCAGTATGAAAATAATGCTTGCCCGGATGAGTTTGAGAATAACGCCTCTCCAAATCAGTACAACAATCCTCAGGTGCGATTCAGTACGAAAATAGCCCGTTCGACTTAGTACGAAAAAGATCTCAGTCCGGTCCGCTTTGGATCAGTAGAAATCAGTCCGATAGGCCCGAACGGCCCTACAGGACTAAATGCCCCGATCGACCGGACCCAAACTCATAAAACTCAATGAATTGCTAAAATGAGGCCGCCAAAGGTCCGATTAAAACGCTCGGCCTCGAACATAAGTTTCGCACTCCACAGGTTACGCACATCGGGGTTCTTTTTGATAACATGTTACTCATTCGTATTTGGATTTTTGGAGCTCATAGTAGCTGATTATTTGATAGTGGATTGTCTGTATTATAATCTAGGTAGTGACTTAACGATCGGTCAATTATTATTTTATCATTTTGAGTTGTTTTTCCGAATAATCGATTGTTTTGATTAATCGATTATTCGATTAATCGTATAACATAATTTCATTTGTGATGCACCTGCAAGAGCTTACGTTTAATCTTCCAAAAGTGATGGAGGCTACTCTTCCTGTGATAAATGTACGGAGAGTGGCGATAGTATTTAAATGGTAGAGTTATTCTGCGACAGATTAATGCACCACAGATAGCTATTACCATTTGAGTACATCTTTAATTTTATCAAATATTGGATTGGTTTCACAGGTTTTAATGGACTATATGCACGGAGTGTATCTTGATGTAGTACGAAAATTTTTGAACCTTTGGATTGAGGTCCTCTTACAGTACAACTAGATAGTCCTTTAGTACGTAATATATCAGAGCAGCTTGTGCTGTTTCTTTTCTGAATTTGTTTGTTACTTACTCCGAGAAAATATACGGTACAGAATCTCTAATTTACAACGTACACATTCTTTTGTATTTATCATCTGATGTTGACCTGTATGGACCTGTAGATAGATTTGCAAATTTTTCCTTTGAAAATTATTTAGGACACTTAAAGCGCCTTTGGAAGAATGGAAAAAGTCCAATGCAACAGGTTGTTCGAAGAATAATGGAATCAAACTTTCAATTGTTAACAGAGATGTCTTACCAACTACAGCATTTTCTTGGATCATTAAAGGCAATATACAATTGTAGACAATTTAAGAAATTTTATTGGACTGAAAAACAATGTACATTTGCTACCCATCTGTATACTGCACCAGATTGTTATTGCATGACAATTACTAACACAGTTATTAAAATTCATAATACACAAGTTTTGAAAACATCATATCTGTCACCAAAACGTAAATAATATGTAATGATACTGACGTCATAATTCCGTCTCAAAAGTGACGTCTAGGGATTTGTCATATCTTCACCTTTTTAACGTAATTATCACTTCAAATCGACGTGAAAATGACGAATACCTGACCTAAAGCCTACAAGGTAACATTATGCGGTTTTTGTTAAAGACAAATATGTATCTGAACGCAACGATACTAGACAGTATATAATTTATTTTAACTTGACATTAAAATAAACGAGTAAACAAACTTATTGAATGTATATACTAATTGTTGCGATCTTCAAAGCACGGTATTATTATTATTATTATTCTGGAATGCTTTTGTATTAACTTCGTAATAATTTTCCGGGAATAAATTACTGGTTTTCAAACTAATTTTGCATTTAAATTAGAGATCGTATCATGTACATGTACTGTACACTTCTCTACTATAAACATAAACCACTACATAAATATTTTATTCATTAATTAACACACAGCCAATATCGAATCGTGTTTAAATAGTATTCTTTGGGATCTCATTATTATTATTATTATTATTATACTTTGATCGTCATGATGTTAATTCGAACCGTATCGCTCTGGGTTATACTTATCGTTATCAAATTAATTCGACTTTGGGTTCTATCTAGAGATTAACGGTTTTTAAAACATATTTTTCTGCAGTTAAATTTCGTTTTTCCTTATTTGTTGTAGAAAATTCTCTTAAACTGCAAGAAGACTATACATATGTATATCTTGTAAGCATACAATTTATTTAAAATTAACTTAGCGAACTTGAATGCTGTAATTGTAATGGAACAGCCGTAAAACAGTTGTTGAAAGAAATCTGTATATTTTATCAATAAATAGAGTTAATTTCACAAAAAAAGTTTATTGTATAAAAATTTCACAGAATAAAAGATAATATAAAATCTTATAAAAATTGTACTCTAATCGAAGTAACTACCATAATATTTATAAAGATTAGATTAATGCACTGCTACAATATCACTAAAATACGAGTTTAAAATAACTCAACAATCATACCTATCAACTAATTGTAAGACTAAGGCGATTGAATTCAATAAATAAAGCATAAATCTTAACATAAGTCCTATTTGATTCACATTAAAACAAATTAAGATTGCTGATAGTCTTTTTCCCCAAAATAAATTTCCGGGGCGTTTTCTCCGTCTTTACATTTAGTAACTTATTTTCTTGTTTTCTTAAATGGTAAAACAATACGCTTACATTAATATGGGATATAAAATATAAACAAACAAACATAAATATTAATCCAGCAGGTAAACATATCGTGCTGAATAAGAATATACAAGTAGCAAACTGTAAAAATATTAATAATACAGTTATGTACATAAACAGTACCAAAAGTCTCTTTTTGATATTTCCAATAAATAAACTTACAGAATGATGTGCTATTAAGTATAACATTTCTATTGCTGGTATATAATCACTAGAATATATCTCTTTGTAAGTATTATAAACAGTTGTTTTTAAAATAACTAAGCAGACTTTGAGTTGGCTTAAAAATAAATTATATAATATAGAACTAACAAATATTAATTTTAACGATTTAATGCACTTTTCGATTTGTGACTGAAGTACCGTTTGTGACGTTTTCAGCCAGGCAATTAAGCTGGGCAAAATGTAAAAGTTCTGTGAACAAATGAAGGTGTTGAACTGCTTTATTCTTTCCAGTGAAGTGCTTCGCATCAATTTGTGACGTTTAGCGTTGAAAAGATCTGGATGTTGTTTCTTCGTTATGAGGCAATCGGTGCCTTCGGATAAGGTTTGAATTCTAGAAGGAATGCTCGACATATTTGTAATTTCTCTTTCTGAAACAATAGAAATAACGTTAAGATAAATTTAATCTTAAAAAGAGTTAATTAAAAGTAAGCATAGTTACAGGTACCTCGTTCAAACACCACCAAGACTATAACAATCTCTACATGTCTGTTTTTTTTTCTTGAATTACCTCTGATAATAAACACTGTTGATATAACATACATAAACAAAGTAAGTGTTTTTTAAAATTTACTAATGAGGATAAGGAGATAATGGTATTCATAACATAAAATCGTGTTCGTTAGGAAAAAGGGAATAATTTACATATACATGTAAGCTCACCTGAAATTCTTGGGTTTCATTATAAAATTATTTCGTATATTGGAGAATTCAGTTAAAGAAAATTTAAATTAACTAAAGTCAATAGAGATAATCACTAGACAAATCGATTTTGTTGTTAACCAGTGAAGACGATTACGATGGTATTGCAAATCATCAGTCTCAAGATATCGGGATTCTCTCTAATCGCTGATCTTTGAACATTCGTGATCATTTCAACAAATGGATAACCTTTTCAAAGTCAAACACTTTTTTGTCTACTACTATAGTATTTATCGTGATCGAACAGATCTGCAAACTTTTCGTTTTTAAGATAATCTTTTACTAACTGGTATTTTGTGGAATTGCATTTCTATTGATTATTATTAATTAAGTTTATATAAGTGTAGCAAAATCTTGTTAATTTAATAAATAATAATAAATAAAAAAGAAGAAATTCTAGATTTAAATTAATAAATATCTTTTTTTACAAACAATGGTCATTTGTAATAAATAATAAAAACCTTCAGTAGAACGAAATTGAAAGTATAAATACGACTTGTTTTTCTCTAAAACTGCAAACAATTTTGTACATTATAAACTTTTTTAAAAAGCAAAACAATTGTTATAAAAATAAGCACAATAACAATAAGATAACAAAAGCAAATATTATGAAATAATGAAAATACAGATAATTTTAAGTTTACACAAAATTCTGTTTGTTTAGAAAATAAATTAAGGTGTTCTTCGGTCTGTTGTTTTGAAATGTTTGATAATCTGAAAGAATGCTCTATTGTATAATTTAAAAATGTATTTACAGTTACTCTACTCTAAAGAACAATTAAGATCAATTCTGTATCTTTTTCGGGCATTATGTTAACAACCTCGTCACATTAAGCAAGTTCCGACTGTCTGTTCTATAATTGTCATTTCCTGTTGGGATAAAAAGACATCATGTAGTACCTTACATTCTTTGTTGTTTTTATTGTGTTTCTGTTAATTTAAAACTACTTTATTTAATAAATTTAAAAGCAAGCTGTTTAAATTCTGTACAAATTAATCAAGAATTGCATCATTACGGTTATTATAGCATTTATCATTAATTATTAATTATCAATAAATTAACATTGTTTGGCTTCGTGCCCTGGTTTTCTGCTCTTATGTTAAAAATGGGGATTTAAATGCAAGTCGATCAATTCCGCTGAAAAACTAGAATTCTTGAAATTGGAATCGATTTCAAACTCCGACAGTCAGGTAAGCCGGGGCCTAGAGCTGCAGGCACGTCTACCTTAAAGGGGCAGCCCCCCCCGATTGTGCTAGGGGTCTGCAGGTTAACTCTTTGTACCCCCGAATAACACAACTGATTAAAAGAAAACAAAAGAAAGAAACTGAATTGTCCAAACGATCATTGACCCGAAACCGGACTATCTCATATGGAACTTGCAATGTTAGGAGCTTAATGGGAAGGGTGGAAACAAAAATAAAAATTCTGGTTCTAACAGAGACCAAAAAGAAGGAGCTAGAATGCGAGACAGTTAAGGACGGATTCATTCTGATGTACTCTGGAGTTCCAAGAGACCAAAGAGCAGGCGCTAGAGTAGATTTTCTGATCCGTAGAGATGAAGTGTATACTACATCAGACTGAAAGTACAGAAGTAAGAGGATTATGTGGTTAACAATAAAGAAAGGAGAAGCTGAACTAACTCTTTTAGTAACTTATGCGCCCATCGGAAGCGAATGACAACTTCTATGATCAGCTTCAGAACACATTTGATGGTGTCACAACCAATGATATAATACTATTGAGGAACCTCAACGGAAGGCTAGGTGCAAAGCCTGAAAACGTTGAGGGCGTAATAAAAAAACATGGGGGAGATTGCAGGAATAATAATGATGTCATACTGCTACAGTTCTACATAGCAAATAATTCGGCCATAACGAACACCATGTTCCCACATAAGGACATTCACAGATTCACCAGGGCGGAGCCCTCAAGAAATGAGAAGTCGATCATAGACTACATTATAGTTAGAAAGAACGAGTTGCTGAGGTGCAGAGACGCGACAGTGATGAGAGGACCGGAAATAGAAACCGACCGCCATCTCCTGATATTGTGCAGAGCAGTCGGGAAACCAATGACAAGGAGGAATGGGAGAAGTAAATGGAAGATGCTGGAGAAAATCAAATTAGCCGAGTTGAAGGATCAGGGAAATTAGGAGTGCTACAGAAACTTAGTAGGCGAAAAGATTGATGTACTAGGAGAAAGAATTAATTAATTAAATCTTGCCTGGAAAACAGCAAAAATAGCTAAGGATTGGGAGGTACTTGTTATAATCCCAATCTTTAAAAAAAGAGGCAACCATAATTGCCTGAGCCAGAAGAGAATTTCCTTGCTTAGCGAAAAGACCTATTCACGGATATTATCAGAGAGACTGGCCAAGAAAGTGGAACCCCTTCTCGAAGAAGAGCGGTATGGATTTCGGGCCAATCGAGGAACCCAAGACCTGATCTTTGCTATGCGACAAATAAAAAGTCATTAAGTATGGGAGAGAGCTACACTCCTGTTTTATAAACGTCGCAAAAGCTTTCGACAGCGTCTAGCGGCCAAAACTGTGGAGGGTACTCCAAAATAGAGTCATGGAGGAGATCCTCATTAGGAGAATTGAAAGTTTCTACAAAGTTTGCAGGAACTATGTACGAACTGGGAATGCCACATCAGGAGAATTCCTCACCAAGGTGATATAATCAGTCCTTACCTCTTTATCATTTCTATGGACGACGTGATAATGGAGTGCAAAAGAACAATAAACCCTTTCAAGGTAGAAAACTGGCAGTTGAACCCAGTAAAGGTGTCGATGCTTGCTTATGCGGAAGACGTTGTGCTTCTTGCGCGTTTGGCTGAAGCGCTGCAAGCAAATTTAGACACCTGGGTGACAGAATTGCAAAGTAGAGGCCAGCGTAGACTCAGCACAGGATATTCGTGGGAGAAGTCGAGCTTAAGCAGGTCGAGGATTTTATGTACCTTGGGAGCTGTACTGAGCGCCGACGGCAAACTAGCCAAGGATCTAAATGCAAGGATAGCAACAACCGGAAGGCTATACTTCGCCCTCAGTAGATCCTTCTTGAGTAAGAGACAAGTGTCCACCAGGACTAAAATGGCGGTATGCAACTCTACTTACGTGCCGACTCTCACATATGGGTGCGAGTCCTAGGTCCACACCACCAGCAGATCCAGAGGTGCGCTATCTCAAACGAACAGCGGATAAAACACGTAGGGAGCGGGTCAAGAACGCCAGGACGGTGGCCCGTGACAGGCAGCGCTGGCAAAGCCTTTGCTCCTCCTCGACACCGCGAGATAGACGAGGGACGGAATCAGTAAGCAAGTAATCGATTTTGTCTCTTTAGAATTGTTAATTAATTTTGTTGGTATAATTGATTTCCATCAAATTTCTGAAATCGGAATCTGTTTTCGCTAAATTGAAGAATTCAAAAACATAAAGTTTGAAAGTTTTGCTCTTGGACTTTCCAATGAAACGCGAGGAGGTCCTCGACAGTGAGAAGTGCGGGGCTCTGGATTTGCGGGGTGGCAAATCTAAAAGCGGGACGATTCCAACAAAAATGTAACACGAATCGTCTTTGTCGGAAGTTTAAAGTCTAAGAAACTGTAATAGGCTCAATTCTTTATTATAGATAAATTAAAACAAATCTATAGTAAGACCAGAGAAATCATTACCATCTGTCAAAGGCATCGATAGAGGATTGCTTGCATTGTTATGAAAAATTGTAAAAGTAATTTTAGCAACAATTTGGTTTCTACCACAACCAAAGCAAAGTCTCATTTAGTGGTAGGAGTACTTACAAGTTATAAATCCACCAGGAAGGTGATATCAACTACAAATATACAAAGAAAATTGAAGATCTTATGAAGAAATTCTACCTGTAAGGTCTATGTTAGTCAACTAGGGTTATTTGTTTGGAATTAATAAATAAATATCTTGGTTATATCTGCATGAAAATAAAATATCAAATCAGTTGTGTTTCGCAAACCAATTTGAATGATGGGAAACTCACAAAGTAAAATATAGGCCTTTCTTTTTATAAACTCTTTTTATAGATATAATACGCGCTAATTCTTTATGTTGTAAAATATTTGTGTAGTAACACATCTACTTGGCGACATCATATTTTAAACAAAAGATATGCAGTAAAAAATTATTTTAATCAACGCTGAAGGTCAGAAATTATGAAATAAACTGAAAAAAACATTTTTAAACATTTTAATTTTTTCTCTACATTATAAAGTAACGTTTATAATAAAAAGAAACGTAAAAATTGCTTATGGTTATGTAGTGTATCAATGTTTACATTTGTTTCGAAACTGATATCAAAATGTTTCGCATCATGTTGCTGTCGTTTCGAAATAAGTCAAAGTTAAACAAAAAGGTTACTATGGGACTCTCAGTGGATTTCCCTTATATTGCACTTTGGACGGCGGCGGTTATTTTTACTGTAATTATCAAATCGAGACTTTCAGAAATGAATTAAATTAATGTGTTTACAGCTAAAAATTACTATAATTAAGAATTAATATGTTTAGTGGAATCTCACAACCGGAAAATAGAGGAATTCCGTGATTCATCAATTGACACGGACATTAAAAATCCATAAATACTTTGAAGTAATTATTAACAAATAATAAGTATACGTAATATTCCAACAATGTTAACATCTTGACATTGTAAGTGGTAAATCTTTAAAACCCAAACCTCCCAAAAAAAAAAATACAATTCTTGATGGTACCTGTCTCTTCAAAAACATTCTTTAATGATCTAAGATTATAAGGATCCAACTACTAAGTAACTCCATAAAACCATTTTACAAAAATTTGCAGATCAATCAAGTTAGTCATTAATCAATTAAATAATTATTTAATTAATTAAGAAAGTGTGGCATAAAAATTAAAATAATTTAAAAAAATACAATACTCACTTCCAGGTTTTGGAGAATAAAAAATCTGTCAACAATAAAAGCCACGGTTTCTTCAATTTCACAAGATTCAGCTAAACATATTATTACGGCACAATAATTAACTTCAATCAAGGCTTATACCCTGTCTCATACTTTTTTATTCTAATTCTTTCAAAATCTGTGAAGATACTAAAGCACGTAGACATAAACCCCACAACTAAATAACGTGACAAAATTAGCATCACAACATGAACAGTAAGAGTACAAACCCTACTTGAAGTCAACAAACTCGAAAAGTCGTGTTTTGATAAGCATTTCTTTTTAAATATGCACAAATGAATGGGAATAGATAATAATGCCGGTGACGAGTTTTTATTATTTATAAATTGGTATAGCGGTACATGACTTCAAAAAGAATCACGCGTTGTGTTTATGCCGCTAAGGTGGTAGTCTGATGTTAATATTTTTGATTTATTTTTATTTTATTTCTGGAAAATTTGTCACAAATCATAGATATGCAAACTTTCTTGCTTAACACCTAATAAGTTATCTATTTTAACATGAAGATGTAACAACCTTGTACTCGTTTACTTGACATTGTATATCAATCAAGTGCAAACTCTATTGTTGTTAAAAAGTATCTCTATATTTAGATTGTAACAATAAGAAAGGCTCTAATCTTTTAAGTTAAATCAACGGTTTAATTATAATATTGTTGTAATTACTTCCAGTAGTTAAAAAAAGCATGAACCTCTAAATTCATTACAAACAAATCATGTTTAAAGCGTTTTATTATATAGAAACAAATTGTTTGCATAAAAATACACAGTAGAGGTCCCTTATTGAAGCATCGAACTGTTCAGAGGTAGTGAAAAAATGCTTCGTTATCATCACTAGTATTATCGGTGACCAAGATGGTGGTTTACCGCAATTTCTTACGATCTTTACTTATATTTAGGTCAATAAAATTTTAGTTTATAAAACACACAGTAACTAATTCTAAAATCTGTTAATAATATGAAAAACCTTATTATGTGGTTCAGCTAAGTGTTGTAGTTGGTACCTTTTTAGGGTCTGCTCTAACACCTTTAGTAGAAAACAGGAGTCCTAAGAACTTTATTATCTAGACTCGGTATTGCAATTTTTTAGAATCTAACATTATTGGTTAAAGGACTTTCTATTACCGTCTATAAGCAGCATCAATCTGTTTTAGTTGTCACAATGATATCATAAAGTCAGTGGCGTACCTAAGGGAGGTCCGCCCCGTACCTTATCTTGTAAGGGGCCTCCAAATGGGCCATCAATAATTATGCAAATTATACAAAGAATTAAAAATACTTAGAAGAGGCATATAAATTGGGAAATAGAACATGTTTGGTAAAAACAGGAAGCAAGGAAGATAAAAACGAGATAATGCAAAACAAAGAAAAACTGAGACTGATTAAACATAAACAAGTATATATAAACAACGATCTAACAAAAGAAGAGATGCGTAAACAACGCGAAATGCGAAACAGAGCAAAAGAAGAAATAAGCAAGGGCAACCGAGTTAAAACCGGATACCAAAAAATTACTATACAAGGGAAAATATGGAAATGGAACAAAGACAAGCACATCCTAGAAGAAATTCCAAAAAACTACCAGAATACACTAATATGAAGCCAACACAAAGAACAAAAACAGAGAAAGAGGTGATGAAACGAGCAGCGAACAAGGACAACAAATCGAATATGCTACAAAAAAAAACAAGTAAATATAATAGGAGACAAATCTAAATTCTTTCTGGGCTGCTGGAACGTCCAATGGCCGAAATAAGTAAATCCGAACAAATCTCAAAGTGCAAGATTAAAATACTAGGACTTAGCGAAGCTAGCTTTAATGGAATAGGATATATGACACCTGCAAATGGAAATCAAATACTCTACTTAGGATATAAAGATGAAATCACAAAAAAGAAAGGGAAGTAGCTATTATGATAGACAAATCAATTAAAAAAAGCTTACTGGAATGGGAAGGCAAAACAGAAAGGATAACAATAGCACGGTTTAAAGGGAAATACAGAAATATAACTATGATAAAACGTCTATATCCCTGTTATTACATCAAACTTAAGATACCTTTTATGAGGAATTCCAAGCAAACTGGGAGATTATACAATAGAAACAACCGAGGAACATAAAATTATTAATGGGCTATCTAAATGCAAAAGTGGGCAAAGACAATGAAGGCAAGGAAAACATCCTGGGGAAATACGGAAGGAGAAAAATTAACAAAAATGGCCGTAGACTAGTAGACTTCTGCTTGACAAATAATTTAGTTATTGTGGGTACCTTATTTTAACACAACGACAATCATAAATCAACTAGCTATAGAAACCAAATTGCCCATATAATGACTGAAAGAACAAGAAGGAGCTTCCTACAAAATAAAAGAGTGATGAGGAGTGCAGATGTAATAACAGACCATCAACGTCTTAAAGCCAAAATAAAAATAAGCTTGAAGAGTAACAACATCCTGTAACAGTAATTTTAAATAATATAATTCTATAATATATTTGGTATAGATAAAGCCACGTGAAGGTAATAGCTTAAAAGTAATGCGCGAGCACATCATAAATTTTTGGAAAACAGGTTCGCCGGCCCGGACTGCCAGTGTCCAGCGAGTTTTAAGCAACAAGCCGTGAATTTAATTTATAAATTTGGTCGCCGCATCTTCATGCAGGTATGTTTGCGTTAAAATCGTTTATCAGAGTATTTGTACCCGATGCTTCCGAATAAGCTAAAGCAAACCTGCATTTTTAGATCTTGCGACCAAACGATCCAGGCAATCATAGCATGTTCCCGGCGTAGCGGCCCTGCAACTTTATTAAAACTCATAATTCCTGGAGTATTCCTCGGACAGCGACCTGAAGGCCCAAATTCGAGACGTTGTAGTTCGCCAAGAAAATACAGGTGGGATCTTTCTTTGCTGCTCATTTTACCATAAATACTGCTGCTGGTAATCTCAGAAGTTTTGTTAATAGAATATAACAATACGAAATTTAAATCATTATATTAACCATCATATTTATTAACTTCGGATTAACGCTAAATAACCCCTGTAAACTTAAGGATAGCGCTAGCCACGGGTATTTTTTTTACATCTTGTTATTAATTGTGCGTACTTACAACTTATCAAATACATTTGAGCTAAGGCTATTTTCCTTAATAAACAATTTCCAACAAAGTTGTTAATAACTTAACTTTATTGAACCTTTGTTTCCTAATTTACGGAGGTTTAAAAACCACTAGTTAACAAATTAGGTGGCGCTCAACCAAACGATAGGGAGGTATAGTAATAGGAACAATCGGCCGACGCCTGGCTCTCCGCTAAACTGACTGCCGTTCGCAATTTTATAATCACGCTTTTTAGTTGATTCTCTCTCATAAAGAGCTACTTAAAAAAAATAACTAAATAAAAGTGTAATAATCCTACCGGTACGCACAAAATCTAATGTTGCTGAATTAAAAGAAAATGAAGAAATACTGGGGGAGCATAAAAAGAACATACAAAAGAATATGGGAGCTATTAACCCACTTACAAACCTTTCGGTGGAGAACATTTGGCAACATTTTAAAGACGCAGTAAAGAAAAGCCCAAAAGAAACAATTGGACACAAAGTCGGAAAACAAAAACCATGGATAACAAACGCTACATTAAATACAATCAAAGAGAGGAGAAGAATAAAAAGGAAACGGTTGTATACAAAAGACGAAACAAAAAACCAAATATATAGAGAATATTGGAATAAGAACAGAGAAGTAAAAGAGAAAGCAAGAAAAGACAAGAGAAACTACCTTGAAAACCTGTTAAAAGAAGCAGAGAAAGCAACCTAAAGAAGAGATATAAAATACCTATACGAAATAACAAAGAAAATTACGGGGAAAAAACCAAACCAATAAATAGAATACAAGGAGCAAACATAAAAAGATGGACAGAATACTTTGCTGAAATGTATAAAAAATAAGAAACAAGAGATATGGATGAACTAGAGAGAAGCGAGCCGCTAAACATAAACCAAGACGAAATTACAATGAAGGAAATCCAGGAAACAATTGAATGGCAAAAGCGCAGGCGTGGATGATATCCCCATAGAACTTATTAAAGCAGAGAAGGAAAGATCTATAGAAATTCTAGACATCCTCTTAAACAAAATCTGGTATACGGAAACGATACCAGAGGATTGGTCGCAAGAAATAATTATAAAAATCCCAAAAAAAAGGAGACTTCACAAGATGCGAAAACTCGAGGTCAATAACCCTTCTATGCATGGCTAGTAAAGTATTGTATAAAATAATATTAAACAGAATGAAAACTGCGGTAGACCAGAGACTAAAGGAAAACCAGGCAGGCTTCCGAGAAAGGTGCTCATGCGTAGATCAAATATGCACATTGAGGACAATACTCGAACAAACCAAAACGGGGGAAAACATCGGCATCAACTTTATCAATCTCCAGAAGGCATTTGACTCAGTATTGAGGGAGAACATGTAGAAAATTCTAAACGCATATAGACTACGCAAAATTAAAAGAAAAATGATAAAAATTATGTGTAAAAACTTTTCAGCAAAAGTAGAACATGCAGGGAAACTGTCCGAAAAAATTATGATTAACACAGGTGCGTCTTATCACCAACTCTATTCCTAATCATCACAGCCTGGGTGATGGAGAATACAAGAAATAATATATCCGGAATAAATTGGGGTAAATTTAACAAACTTGAAGACCTTGAGTTTGCGGATCGCATATGCCTAATAACTAGAAAGAAAAACCAGATGCAACGAAAAATAATAAGACTCAAAGAACTAGCAGAGCAAGTTGGTCTTAAAATAAATGAGAAGAAGACAAAGATCCTAAAAGATGGAAAAGAGGATGGAAGAACTATAAGCATAGAGCATACAAATATTGAAGGGGTTGAAGGATTCTGTTACTTAGGAAGTGTAGTGGATAAAACGGGAGGTTCTCAAAGAGACATAAGAAGGAGAACAGAGCAAGCCCAAAAGTCGTTTAATATGCTGAGCAAAAAATGGAGATCAAAAAATATCACAGTTAAAACAAAGTTACGTTTATTCCAAACCAACGTTAAGAGCGTATTACTGTACGGTGCAAAAACATGGACATTAAATAAACAAAGAATACGAATGTTACAAACATTCACTAATAAATATCTAAGAAGAATCCACCAAATATTCTGGCCCGATAAAATAACAAACTTAAGGTTATGGGAAATATCAAATGAAGAAAGATAACAGTTAGACACAGAAAATGGGAATGGATTGGGCATACATTAAGGAAACCACACAACAACTTAACTAGAGAGCCACTAGATTCCAACGAAGGAGGGAAATGAAAGAAAGGTAGACCACACGATACTTGGACAGAAACTTTTCCAGGGAAATACAGCAACTAAACATGCCATGGGAAGAGATAAAATATACAGCTCAGAATCGACAAAAGTGGAAGGAATTAGCCAGAAAAATACGCAGAACGGACTGCAACCAAGATGAGTATAGGTTGCCGCTCTGCCATCTACCACAGGCAAATGAAACACTCCCTGGGGTGCCCTTTGCTCCTTATGGAGCTACAGGTCGAAGAGAGAGAGAGAGAGAGAGAGAGAGAGAGAGAGAGAGAAAGAATTATACAAATCCGTAAATCTGAACTTAAATCTGTTGTAGAAAGTGTGTATAACAGTAATGTAAACTCTAGCTAAGCTGATCTTTTAGTAAAACTCAAGTTACACACAAAGTATACAAAAGGTGAAAAATCATCGATTATATTTTAAATCTATAGTTCCAGCGCAAGATAAATTTTTTGTCATTATCATATTGTGTATCTTGCAGTTTGATATTCATCATTTAATTGGGAAACTTGAGAGCGAATGGTTGCGTTTCATTGTTTTGTGTAAAATTGCGGTAAATTAATTGAAACTTTTCACCAAATTACTACTTGGCACTAAGAATATTGGAATTTTTCTATAGAAAAACGTCTTCTGTTTAATTGCCTGGTATTTGTTTGGAATTATTCCGCTGATTCCCCGCACGTATAAAGTGGGTAAGACAATCGTTTTGAATTAATGTCGTCTTAAGTTAATGTCGATTCTATTATCAAACTAGGAAGAAACGTCCCGGAAGGTACAAAACCTTTGGAGAATTTTGTTGAAATTCGTGAAATCGCAAAATCTTTGAGGTCTTCAAGGTTGGAGATTCTCTGATTGCGCAATATCGGAACTTTCCATTGGTGTTGTTTCCCAAGGATAAATTGACACATGTACACCGTGGTTCTTTTAAATATTCTGATAACTTCATTTTTTAATTTGTGGTTTAATAATAAAGAATGTAACGGGAAAATGCTCAAAAGTATGCACAAGTCCCGTCAAGACCTATGGCGGATGTTAAATCCCGTAGCTCATGCCGTAGATGGGGTGGATTCTCAAATGAACTTACCTAGCCGCACAAAGAGAAGCTCACCGATTTCCAAAACTCTTATTAAACTAATAGATGTTCACAAAAGAGGGCGCCAGCAGTCGTAGATGGAAGGGTTCTGATGGTTGTTCACGCGACTACTCGTGAATCCGACACCCTGTATATAGACTTCTTACGAAACCTCAGCCTGTGTGTAACTTACCTCGTGGAAGCTTTATTATGATTCGCTCTAATATTTCACAATCGAGACTCAACACAAAATAAAAAAAACTCTATAAACACGTGATTTGTCTTAAATAATTTTGACAAGGAAGTCCTCTGAAGACTTCCTTCTTTTTTAAAAAAAAGATCCAAGAAAGAAATACCAGTTTAATATTTACTTCTCTCTTGAACAAAGGTATCTGACCTTTAATTGAAATTTAGACTAAGCACCACCGTGCTTTTTAATAGCCAAACGAACAAAGTAACGAAATTAACGCTGCTTCGTCTGGACCAGGGATCCACTTACAAAGAAAACAAAATATAAATAATCGACCTTTCTTACATTTATTAAAACAATAAAAAAAATGAATTAAACACACACAAACAAGAATATAAAAATAACCAAATAACACTACAAAAGAATGTCAATAAATGGTATGAATTGATATCTTTACTGGAGAACAAAGTTGACAAAATAATGAGAAAATAAAAATAAGAGCAAGTTATTACAATAAATAAAAAGAAAAGATTCTGTTACGTTGAAATTTCAAAATATGGAACAAAAGATCAAAATTCAAATATTAAATTAATTTAACCAAGATAAAGTTGACAATAAATTTTTAAGTAGCAACAATTTAACAAACACCAGCTAAGATTACCTGGGAATGTTCCTGTTACAAATTAGTTAAAAATATTGATCGTGAATATTATAATTCTATAAGAAAATACGAAGTTTTAAAAGCTCAAATGACAGAACAAAACAGGTCTTTCTTACGGATAAATGAATTCTTTCTTCCAGACGGTAGGTGCAGGTCTCCGATTCCCAACGACAGCAGCTCATTCAAGTGGTATTCGACGCAAAATTCCACGTTCTAGCCGGGTCCCACCAATGTTCAAGAAAACTTAGATTTCAAAGAACAATCACTTTTATTGACGTTAACCAAGAAACACAAGAACAAAATCCAAGTGTTTATACACAAACTTTAAAAATAACTAAAACCACTTTGAGTCTCAAACGCTCTTTAAATTTACTTAACCAATTCGGCTCACGGAGCTTCCAGGATGTAACACACACAGATCGACGCTTTACGGGGCGGGCAGTTTCTGTTCTCGACAGACCCTTTAACGTTGCACCAACGGGACCAAAATTGTTGCGCCTCTACTCTCTACAAGTTTTATTTCCTGGAAATACCAGCGTAACTTTAATTGAAGCGAAAACGCTTCCCCCAATAACAAATCTTCCAAAGCATCGCTTTTTGGTACACAAACCGGCTTTCTTCCGTGAATAACACGACAAAGACCCGACGAAATAGGATTTCTCGAGTCCAATCTCTCTTTTACTAAGAGAATCGCTTAAATCGAATTCGGTTTGTAACCATTTAGGATTTGTAGGGCTGACGTCGAAATTATTCCCGTATGTCGATTCGAGTACGCAGCTATTACAGTACTGCCTATCCTCTCTGCGTCTCCTGTTACGCAACGTGTACTTACTGGAGCGGGGTTGGAAAGTCAGATATACGACCTAACAGGTTAAAAATGCAGAACGTCTTATGGGACAATGGAAAATTCCACTTCGTAGATTTACCAGCTTAAACGTGACTCAATCGAGACTGTGTGACTCCAATATTTGCGACTAAGGTTCCAGGAATTTTATATTGGAAAATAGCAAAAGGCACGTCTACCGGAGCCCAGAAGTCGAGACCACAAAGTTATCAATTCTTTAGAATAACATTGTAACAAACATTCGTTTATAGAATGAAATAATTTAAATGTTACGCGTCAGAAAAACAAATACCCGAACGAAATTGAAAGACGGGCGGATTTAGTGCGAATTTTAAAATAACATTAGAAGAAATAGAACTTAAAACTTGAGCTGGTGCTTTTATAATGCATTTATGAATTGAAATATCTTCTTCTTTTTCTTCTTCCTCTTAATTTAGGACCTATTTCTGTTATTTCCATTTTTGCCGCAATGGTTTTCCGCTGATGTCGATGTCCAGTTGCCTCGCCATTGTTTCGGTAGTCATCCTACTGGTTCTGTGCGTGGTTTCTCAACTGCTGTAGATTTTGATAAGCGTGTGTGATCCATTCTATTAACGTGGTCCCTCTAGTGTCTTCGTCGTGAGCGGGTTCACTTTACTACATCTTGGATACCGCATACGTCCCGAAATTTTCATTTCTACGCCTGTCTCGTAGGGTTACTTCAGCAATACTCCCCAGAGTCTTCATTTCCGTTGTTCGCATAAAACGTTTGGTTGTGGTTGTTTCAGCTCGTCTCCACTGCGTAGGTGAGTATCAGTCGCACATATGGTTTATAAATTCTCCCTTTGCTCTCGATGGCCATGTCCTTATTTCCACATATTACGTTCCTAAGGCAGCCGGAGATCGTTGTCGCCTTTTGGTTTTGTGCACGAACTACTTTTGTGGCGTTTCTGTCTCTTGAGATTTGAATTTTCCAACCTGCTCGATTATTTGATCTTCTATCATGAGCTTGCAACGGATAAGGTGTTTTAAAATCACCATGGATTGGGTTTTCTGAGTTGATATTCTCACATTCAATTCTTTCAAGGTGTTGATTAATCTATGTAAACAACAATCGTTGAAGATCGCCCTCAGTACCAGGTCGTCTGCATCGTCTGTGCGCATAGTTGTAGAAGCATTTTTCTACTGTCATTCAGGGTGTTTTCGTTGAACCTTTGGGTCACTCCTGGTATTACATTGTTCCTAATTCTTGAGTTGAGGTCACCTATGATAAAGTGAAGGTTTGCGAAGAAGTTTTTCCTTTCTTCTTTGGGTTTAACAATGTCTGGTGCGTATGTGCTTACAATGTGTAGTTTGATGTTGTCAAGTGTAATAGTGGTATGTAAAAGTCTCTCGTTAATATATTTCACAAGTTCTATATTATTTTTGTATTTCTCGTAAATAATAAGTCTAACACCAGCTTGCACCCTGTCTTGTTTATTCTTGCCACTGTATATTAGGGTGTAATTGTTGTACTGTATGTTCCCTTTGCCATTCTTTTATGTTTCGGATAGGGCATAGATGTCGATCTTATTCCTGTTTATCTCCAGGATAATTTCTTGGTCGTGAGAGTTCCATGATGCTATGTTCCAGCAGCCGAATCTTAAATTCTTCGTTCTCCAAAATCGTTAACGCCCTATTCCCGGCGTGTTGTTTCTCCTTATGTTCCGTCCGGTTTTCGAGGCTTCGATAGTACTTTGAGCGAATATTTGGTTTTACTGCGGGTAGGCTGCTAACCTGACCCACAAACCCTCCTCCTTTACCCGGGTTTGGAACCGGCAGTGACCGTCACGGAACTACTCAATCCACCCCACAACGGGCCCAGGCGGAGTTGAATTGAAATATGTATAATAAAATTTATGTTGGTTGGATTTTCACCACAATATTTTTCTAGTTATGTTGCTACGCAACAAGACTGTGATTCATGCCGGTTTTTGTTTTCTCCTGGTCTTTCTTGTTAGGAAAACAATGACGCTCGACTAAATGAACAGTAGTGGTAGTTTCTGGTCATAGAATTGTGACTGCGTCGCAGACTTGCTATTGGCAAGTGATATCTACATTTTCCGATCCATATTAAAGTTGTCTTGACACCTGCGACCCAAGGTAAGAAAACTCTCCTAAACCAAATTGATTGTGTTGTAGTTATAGCTCCACAAAGCTATTTACCAAGATTTTTCAATTTCTCTTTAAATCCATTACAACTACATCACAAATGGATCTCACTTTTAGTGCTACAACAGTCACTTTTGTTACCAATTTTAAATACACATGATTCTGACGGATTGATGATAAATAGTGAGTGATCACTAGCTGCTGAGGTTAGTGAACCCAAATGACAATTATTAACATTAGATAAGGCAAGCTGAAGATGTGTACGTAAAGACGAATTAAATATTTAGTTGAATTTTATCCACATACAGGTATGTAATGGAGTTTTTAAGGAAAATTGAAAACCTGTTCGTGTACAAAGCAAAAAAAGGATAGAACCTTGTGATATCCCTGAGGATAATACAGCGGATAACTGTTACACTATCCGAAAAAAGTCACTGAGTCGCATTTTACCTTATGTAATACAGGATTGCACTTATACGTTATGAGCGACAGTATCCAACGCTTAATAAACTCAAATAGTACAAGAACAGAAAGTTTACTCTCATCAGTTGTTATGAGAATGTCATCTGTACAACTATGATGTGGTCGGAATTCTGATTGATTTTCACTAAGACATCACATTCTGTAGCATGTTTTGGTAATCGATGTTCAATTACTTTTTCTCAAATTCTTAATGAAACTGGCAAGATACTCATAGGTCCTAAGACCTTGCAGTTTTGAGGCTGATCACATTTAGGCAAGGGAAATGCTAAAACTTACATACTTTAAGTATTTTGGAAATATATATATCAATACAGGTACAAGTATTATAAATCATTATTTGATGATTTTGCAAAAAAAGTATAACGTTCCAAAACAAAAACTCATAGTTATCGGACCAAATATTTTATTGAAACTTATAAAAATTGGTTTTTCTAATAATAACACCAAGTTTAGAATCAATACTACGAAATATATAGCGTTTATGCATAATTATTATTTAACAAGTGAATGAATGACTGACATGTGAATCACTCCAAGTGTCTTCCAGCATGGTCTTATAATAACTACTTTATTGTAGAGAAATTACAATGAGGTAAACAGTTAAAAAAGGATACATGTGTCGAAGTCTATCTGCAAGTAAAAAACCAAGAATTAGCAAATGATGTGAAAGAAGCGTTTGTATGAAATGTTTATTTTCTCACGAGCTTGTTCTACATTCACGAATACAAATTGACTTAGAGCCACAGCAGTTCTTAGTTGCTAAATAATGTTTTCTGCATTTCATATTCGAGATGGTATACCACAAAATTATTTTGCATTACCTAAAATGCTATTAAAATGTATTGGAATATCTTTAAATAAAAATAACAAGGCGTATAGCTTATATTCCATATTTCTACTTCTGATAGTAGTTTCATATTCTGCTATAGAATTCTCAGAAGTATTAAATAATCTAGACGACTTTGATGTTGTTACTAATATTACTTTACATTTAATTGGCTTTTACATTGGTAAGATAATACATGCTACACATATTGCAACAAATCAATAATTAAACTTTTAGGAATTTCAAAAGCTTTGGTTCTATGTTTCAATAGGAAAAAAATAAAAACAATATTTGACACGATGGAAAAGGCTACCTTATCGTTTAACGACAATAATTTTGCAAAGTATATTATTAAGAAATGTATATTATTCTCAAACACGCAGGTCTTAAAATTCGTATTTTGTTATTGATTATAAAAATTCAAGAATTTATTTCAGGCTGTTTTATGTATAACACCGTTATATCTCGTATTTGTGATTACTTCCTTCATAACCATACTAAAAAGAATATCTTCAAATGGTAACTTTCATAACTTACCATTTACACAACTAACTGTTGTAGATGTTACCAGCAATCTTGGTTACGTTTTAATGTGGACGCATCAAACTGTTGCATTTATGGTGGCAACAGCTGCTTGTCTTATGGCAGAAACGCTAATTACGATTGTTTTAATACATCTTTGCGGTCACTGCAAAATATTAAAAAATGATATAGAGCAAAGTATCATTAGTTGCGTTGCAAAGGAACTTCAGGTAATCCTATGTTTTGCTTGAAAATATTACAGTAATAATACTAATAGAATCTAAAGTTTCAGCAGAAAGTGTTAAGGAAAATTGTTCTGAGACATATGAACATTTATAAGTTAGCTGCTCAGATTCAAAACACGTTCAACTTGGTACTTTTAATAGTAATTGGCAGCGATGTCCTTATAATATGCTTTTCGGCTTTTCATGCTTCTTTGGTAATGTAATAAATAATAATAATAATAATAACAATATTTATTTATTATTTAAAATAATATACCGACTGAATTCTGACAAGTACAGGGTGTCTGAAAAAATGAAACAAGCACTTTCCGCCGCGCAAAACTTTTAGCCCATCTTAATAATTTCATATTTTTCCGACTTGGTTTTGTATTTGTATTTTAAGGAAACATTAAATGTGCGAAGGGGGGTACGACTTGAAAACTGTTTTGCCTAAATGTCAGAAGAGCAGATGTAGTATTTGAGAGATACGATTATCTCTCAATCAAATGCTTGGAACCTATGCTGAGAGCGAAAGGCGCTGAACAACCGAGAATGAAAGAGAGTTGGTAAAGTTCTAATGCCAGTACGCACATCTTCCTGTCAGCAATCAAAAGCTGTACGTTGCAGGAGGCTTCTGTGATCCTCCATGTCTCATGAAGCGAGATCAGTCTTCCACATACTGAACTATTATTGCACTGAAGCAGACACTATAGGTTATTCATTCATACGTTTCACACTATAAAGAACGTAAGCTATGTTGCCATAGTGACTCACAGCTCCAACAACTTGTTCTGTCTGCTCATTTCTAGAAGGAAATACATATGCAAAATTGCAGTAGTCTATGATAAAATTACTTTGAACGAACTGAACCAGGCTCTTCGTACCACTCCTAAAGGAAAGAGCGCAGGTTCAGACGGCATTCTCCCTGAATCTCTATATACCTCTAATAAAGGCAAAGAAAGTACTTCTAAGCTTTATTAATATGACATGGTTGAAAGAGAGTCCTAGTACCTGGAGAAACTCTGAAATCATCCCTATTGCAAAGAAAGATAAGTCAACAGTCAAAGTTAAAAGCTATCGTCCCATCGCACTCACCAGTGTTCTCGATAAAACTGTTGAGCGTATGGTAATTCTAAAACTCGTGAGCTATCTGGAATGCAAAAGTGTTATCTCCGAATGCCAAGCTGGATTCAGAAAACATCGAAGCACAATATACCGTGAAGTACGCTTTGTTCAAGCAACAAAAGATGATTTCCACAGAAAACAAAGTATTTTGGCAGTACGTGTGAATTTTAAAGCTACTTTTGATCGTGTGTGGAGAGACAAAGTTGGATCAAGTTCTTCCTGAATTAGCAAAACCTTAGGGTGAAATATGGTTCTTTAACATCAAAGTGTAAGCAGGTTCGTCAAGGTTTGGCGCAGGGTGCTGTTAGCGGATCTATGTTATTAACGTACTTATAAATGACCTCATTGAAAAATTTGTTACTAAATTCCCAGAGTTAAACGGCATTTTGTAAGCGACGACTTATGTAGGCAACAGGTAGTAATATAAAATCTTTGGAGGCATACTTAAACCAGGCTCTTACATTGCTTAAAGAGTGGTCTGATAAAAATGAATTGTTAATCTACCCTGAAAAAACGACTTTTCAACTTTTCACCCTATCCACTAAGCAGCACCAGTTAAGTCTGGAGTACGATGGGCATGAACTTGCCGCTACCGATGCCTCACTCTACTTGGGCATAGCCTGGACTCTAAGCTTAGTTGGAATATTCAGATACAAACTATTATGGAGCGGGAAAACAAGAGGTCACCGCTATTAAAAAGACTGACCGGTACACAGTGGGGGCCATTGCAGGACCTACTCACAACGGCTTACAAACCTACGACCGTCTTTTAGTGGAGTATGGCAAGGAGGTCGTGGTAACTGCCAATAAAATAGCCCTTTAAAAACTTAATAAATCCCAAACATCTTTTAGAGTGATTACTACAGACCCCAAATCCACTTCAATCGCTGCGATGGAACTGCAGATTGGCATTGAGCCTCTGAAGCACAGGCGGGTTAGCGCCTGCCTAATACTATATGAAAAGTTAAAGAAGCTGGGCAGTCCATACTGGGATTCCTACGTTCCAGCGACAGGTAGACTTGTGACGCAACAAATCTTTTGTCTGTAAGGCCGAATCGCTGGTCGTGCTACAATTCATGTTAGTAAAAGGGTTGACACATATGATCAGAATACAATTTTATTATTGAAATCTACAACCCTCACCTTGACAACAGGATAATGTTTTTACCCCAATATTGTCTCCCACCTGACCTAAAGTTGGCCCAAGCCAACATGCACTTGACAAATAAAGCTAGAAAGGCTACATCACCCGATTAAGAGCTTAGAGCGGGAGCTCTGGAGACCCTATCCCTGAGATACCCACATAATACGTGGACCCACGTCTACACTGACGGGTCAGCAGAGGGTAGTGTTGGAGTTAGTGACTTTTAGTTGTTGCATGTTGTTAGTATTGAAAAGTAAATAAGAGGTCATGTCAGAAGTAAAAATTAAAAAACGTCTTGTTAATAGTTTCCTTAACATGTACTAATAATATCAAATAAATATTTATACAACGCGTGTTACTAATGTGCTGGAAAACAAGTAAATTAACAGGTAGCACAGCGGAATCAGAAGCTGGTGTACTCTGACGTCACTTTCAGAGCTCCGTAGCAGTGTGGCGAGATTACTCAAATTTTGATGGGGAAGTAGCGGCCATAAGCATATCCCTTCCATAGCTAGAGCAGAGACTGACTGGTAGAACTATCCTGCTGGTGGACTCGCAGGCCACGACTATCTTCAAAAGCACCTCTATAGAATAGGAGTGATGGAGACTCCGAGCTGGCGACTTTGCCATAAAGAGGACATGACGAGTGAATACCTGCTGGATTGCTCCTCTCTTTAGGATGTTTATGATGAACTCAACCTGACCAACAACCACGAGAAACCTCTTGACATAAGAAAAATGTCTTCCTTTTATTAGACTGCGTACCACAGAATGGCCTATACATCCTGAAGGTCGCAACTAATAGGCTATCACCGTGTAGCTAATGTTTTAGGATTTCGTGAAACCAAAAATTTGCCGGCGACACAACTAATACAATAGGAACTAAACCAGCAGCAAAGAAGATCATAAAAAATGAAGAAACCCTTTGGAAACGGATAAAGACCATCACTGAAACAAATTCCGGCACTCGAGAAATTATATCTTTCTGAGTTCGTGCAAGCTAAGCTTCTGTGCACTCTGGATACCTTTCAGCAACATTGTTTGACGGAAAAGCAAATTGCTACTGCGTCACCAAGGTTTAATCCTGAATTCTAAAAGAAAATTGAGTTTAAACTAATATTTTGACCAACCTTTTAATTGGAAATTGATTGGGTCCTGTTTTCAGTGTAGATGCTGGTCTTGGTCTTATTAGCGGAAAAGACAGTTTTCGTAAGCAAGTATGCCGTATAGAGAGAGAGTGGTGTTAATGTTACAGTAATGTACGCAACATGGGCATCAAGGTCCTATATTTCGCTCTTTGTATTTTTCCTTAAAAAAAGAATATTTTAACTATTGATAAAAAGTTGTCCTGTCAGATCTATACAAGCAACATTTCTTTAAGTATTTCGAACACTTTACTAAACGCACAAATACATCCAAAGACAAACGAATTTTGTTGATCATTGGCAACAATTCCAGTCATCGGAATCTTAACGTTGCTTTGAAGGCCAGTACTTTGATTTCGCTTCCTTCAGATATGAGCCATCGTCTGTAGCTCATCACCTGTTTCTATAGTTCATTAAAATGCCTGTATGTACTAGAATGTGATAAATGAATTACAAATCATTCAGCTCAAGCAATATCTAGGTATGATGATATTATAAAAACTTTTGCAGCAGATAATGATAACAGAAAAATTGAGTAACATGAAGCGCAACTTGAGAACCAAATCCCTGTGCATCAACTTTACGTAAATAAAAGTGATACAGAACCCAATCAACTGAAAAGGATTTGAAAAATATTCTATCTATAATTTCAGCTATACCAAAATTCTCGGTCCAAAAGTCAGACACTGAACGTAAATCTAGGCAAAGGTACGAAAACATACAATTTTACTTATCAAAAATTTGAATTGCACTAATTTATTACAATAATTCTCTATTGTCAGGAAAAAACATAAGTTGAAAACCCTCTCTTTTTAGAAACGACAAAAAATTGTTTTCCGATCTTATAACGTCTCAAGGGCTGTAATGAATCATTACGTCCCTGTTCTAAACAAAAGTGAAGTTAGTTTACGGGCGAAAAAATATTGTACGTCCCATGGGAGTATGTAATATTACAGTCTCGGTTTCCCCTCGAGCGCAATATTCACGTCTCTACCGCAACAAATTACTTTCTTTCCTTGGTACGTAATCGTTATTTATCCCAAGAGTATTTCAAATTGATTCAAAACCGTGCAAAATGCGCTCTTGCAGAACCCGTCGAGTTGGAATTGGTGTACTGTATACGATACTCTTTAGATGCTCTTACAAATAAAAATCAAGAGCATTACAGTCTGGTGACCGTGTTGGCATCGGCCAATTCAACGGTTAGGGTAATTCTTATTTAAAAAATGTCGAAGATCAGCATTAAAGTGCGCTGGAGCACCACCGTGCATTAGCCATAACTGTCGATGGGTTTCTACCGGTACGTCTTCAAGGAGTACAGGAAGATGTTCTAAAAACGGCCTGTAAGTTATTTCCTTTAACGTAGGCGGAATAAAAAACGGTCCAATTAAGTAATCTCCAACGTAACCTTACCACATGTTACAAGAAAACTGTTGTTGATGTCAAGATTTAATTACACAATGAGGCTTTCCATCCAACCAGAAATTGTTGTTGTGAAAGTTAAGTATGTGGTGTCTTGAAAAAGTTGATTCATTTGTAAAGAGTACATTAAGTTGAAAGTTAGGACAATGACACTGACACAAGAGGCGTTTACAAAACAATAATCGCGGCTGGAAATCTGCTTCCAATAGGGCCTGCACTCGTTAGAAATGCATTAGATACTTGAAATTTTGCAGCCACTTCTCTTGTACACTTTTTTTGGATGCTCTTCAATCGTGTCGAGGACTTCAATCTCTAAATTGGGTATTCGGACAGTTCTTTCTATGCGCCTATTAGCAACAACAGGAGAAGAAGACCCTGTCTAACGCTTCCAAAACATATAGTTTGTATTTATTATTGCAAAAGTGTAAAGATGCGGTATGGTTATTTGTGGCCATAGAATGATGGTGTTCTAATAGGTGTTTGGCATAATTGG
>VTPC01090614.1:237166-279069 GCA_011009095.1 Ignelater luminosus
AATACCTACCGTTGTTGTTGGTGGTATGTGAGACACTATGTAGATGAGAATGACTTGAAGAAAGTGACATGTAAGATGGCGATAATTTTTGTTATTAAATTAAGTTAATTAAACAAAATCCAAGAAGCTTTTTATTTCTTCAACCCAAAATATTAAGAAATACTCTTCAATAATGAATAAACATATTTAATACATTTAATTTGTTTGCATTTGTTCTTATAAATTCCTACTTACCTTTAAATTCCACAATAAATTTGAAATTCTCTTGCTTATGTATTTAGAATCTGCTTTTAGGTTGTCTAACAATTTTGAAATCCTATAGTAGATATAAAAGCCATATTCTACCATCATGATTAAGATAAAACAATATAGCATTTTTCGATCTTAATAACAAGTAAAAGGACAAAACCAGCTGCCCTGATAGTTAGAGGATATTTAAATTCAATCATGACAGTAGAATATGCCTATAGAATTTAAATTGAAGTTTTGAATTTGAACTTGATCAGTAAAATTTGTAGAACTAAGAAATGCAACGTAAAATGACCTGAAGTCTTGTTTAGTTAGTATTCCGTATACTGCAGGGCCTATACAGTCTTGCAAATCAGAGAAATCATATTTTTACTCGGGGTTTTTATTATAAATATATATATTTCTACTTTTAATTCTGTATTTTATAAATGTTTTTTACAGAACATTTTTTAATTGATTAATAACTATTTTATTTGTATTCTACATTTATTTTTCTTTGTTCCTGGGTCATATAATAATCTATAGATACTAGGATAAATAAAAATAACATTAATGCTGCCTTTTGACATATTTATGTTGCCCCTGTAGAAAATTTGCGTAAGTACGCCAATGATTTTTGAAGTTACGAGATTTATTTATTGCGCATGCGCTACAATGATTAAATGTTGGCACAAACCAAATGCATTAGCTAAATGCAGAAGGCTTTATCTACAGAGTATATATGATCTAAGGTTGTGCATAAACAAGTGCTGAAATTTAGAGTTTATATCTGTGTCAGGTGAATTGTGTAGAAACTCTCCAAAATAATAAGTTGTTTTTTTATGCTGAATGTTCTTTTCGCCTGCTATGTATTTATTCAACTCGAGGTAGACTGCGGGATTATTTTATTCAAAAAAATTGTAGCGGTTTCGTCATGCGACCAGTGGGACAAGCAAAGTCATTCATTTTTAAAATTTCAGGGACCAAACGTAAAGTATAGTCGTACCAGGAGTTTGAATCATTGTCTTCTGATCAAGTAAATGACCTTTTGGAAGAAATACTTTCTGATTCTGAATCCATGGATACTGACAGCGACTCCGATAACGACAATATTTTTGTTCGATTAAAATACAAATCTACACCGATGTTGAAAATGCTTCTAAGCCATCCATTAGCTCGAAGAAAGTGCAAATTTTATTTCAAATTATTGCAATCCCCAAACTTGGTAAACTCGGGAATTACTGCATGCAGCTCTGGAAAGCATTCTTTAGATGACAAAGACTCTGTTCCCACAGTATTACCAAAATCTCCTATTCCAGACGTACAAAGCTTCGATTACGAAAAATAAATCGATAGTTTGGAAAAAGGTTGCTTCTCCGGTTGTGCTGATGCTATTTATGGAACTACACGGACCCTCGATTCCAGACAATGTGGAATATCCTGACGAAGTATTTCTCACTTTATTTACGAAAGATATAGTAGATAACATCATTTTTCAAACCAACCTGTATGCTACCCAGCGAGGCAGACCATTTACAACCACAATTAAAGACGGAATGTTGGTGTTTTTAGGAATAAACAGTTTGATGGGTATGAAACCATTTCCAAGCTCAAGGATTATTGGAGTTCACGCAATGTGATACGTGACAATTACGTTTCTAGTAAAATGTCCAGAAACATTTACATAAACGATAACGCTTTGTTGACAGACAGAAAGTCGCCCAATTATGACAAATTGTACAAATTACGCCCTTACTTGAATTCTTTGTTGGAGTCTTTCCAAAATTGCTATAAATCTGGGAGTACCAATCTATTGACGAGAGCATGATTCGTTTCAAAGGAAGGTGTAGTCTGATGCAATACAAGCCCCTAAAACTTATAAAAAGGGGTTATAAGGTTTGGGCGAGACCAGATATCAACGGCTACGTAAACGAATTTCAGATATACACTGGAAAAATCGACAACTTGAAGACTGAAACTGGGTTAGGAGAGCGACTCATTAGAGACTTGACAATATCTCTTATTGGTAAATACCACAGAGCTTTCTTCGACAATTATTTTAGTTTAGTGTGTCTCGTGGCATATCTACAAGAAAACAAAATTTATGGAACAGTTCGCGCAAACCGTAAATTTTTACCTTCTGATATCTCTGAAGATAAAATACTTAGACGGGGAGAAACTGACTGGAGACAAGCAACCAGTGGAATTTTATATACTAAATGAAAAGACCAAAGATGTATTAGCTTCTTGTCAAATTACCATAATCCAGATGAACTTACTAATGTAAATAGAAGGCAAAAAGATGGATTCTTACAAGTAGTGCCCTGTTTATCGATTGGCAAAGATTACAATAAATTTATGGGCGGGGTGGACAAAGCTGATATGCTTCAAAAGCGTGTATGAAATAAATAGAAAAAGTAAAAAGTGGTTCCATAGGATATTCTTCCATTTCGTAGATAATACTGTTACAACCGCTTATATCATCTTCAAAAACATATACAGAGGTCCAATACTAACCCTAAAAGAATTCCGCTTATCTATTGTGGATGGTCTATTTGGCACAAGAAATAATACACCAAAAACTAATCTAAGTAGTTTCAAAAAGCATGTACCCCTAGAAGTAAGGTATAATAATGGGGAACATATGCCAATCCATGGCACCTCAAGAAGATGCGCTCTTTGCAGCAACTCGATGAATGTGCATCAATCCAGATGGGTCTATAAAGCCTGCGGAGTGGCATTATGTTTATTATTTAATTAGTAAAAACTGTTTTGAAAAATTCCATTTGCCTCAGTAAATGACATTTCGTAATTAAAAAAAGTTTATTTAATTTAAGTACATCTAATCCGTATGTACCAGCGGTTTCACCATGTAACCTTGTTTTTTCTTATAAAATATGAGAAAATTTTAATTTTTCTTTATTCGCTGTATTATATTAAACCATTTAATAAAGGAAAATGTCTTTGCTTACTGAAAATTCAAATAAAAAATAATTTGGCCCTCAAAGAGTTGAGCTAAAATTAATCAATCACAGATTAAAATGAACAGATAACAATTAAATTTGTTAAACCTAACAGAAGATGATAGGAAATAATCAGCTGTAAAGAAAGACACCCGTAGAAATTCCTTTCTTCAACAATAACAAATTAATAACAATGGAAACAATTTATACCTGGTAGAAGAAAAAATAACTAAAGATTCGTCAATTCGCTAACTAATAGGTACCATCAATCAAAAGTAAACTAATTAGATATATCCATCGTTATCCATGCAACCTGAAATAGAAACTACAAAAATCCTCTCTAACTAGATTACAAAAATTGTAGATCACACGGACAGAAGAGCTAACCAGATGATTATGTAACGAGCGCAAAAAAGTGATCGTTACAGCTTCTTGTGCCCTTATCAGTAACATAACTACCAAGGCAGCTGGAATCGGTGTCTAGCCCTAATATCTTCAAAGGTCAATAGATCTGCAAGAACCTAAAAGTCTACAGAAATTTACGTGTTTTGCAGAAAGCTGAGCCCTTCAGGAGCAAAGGCCTGACAAGAATCTAGTACTCTGCAAAACCACAAATAATGATGACAACTCAGAAACATGAATAAATCTAGAAGTGTACAAGAAGTTCACAAAGATATAATGCTGCTAAAAATCAGGAAATTTACAGAAACATTGGGAGAGGCAAAAAAGCTTTGTAAGAAGACAAAGACCGTTCAAGAAAACCATTAAGCACCAACACGTAGTCACTGTAGTCACCACAGATTTTATTGAACTTTGGAAATAACTTTATCAGCAAACATAAGAGTTCTTCATTTGTTCGTTTATGCAAATATTTCTTTTCAACCTTGATTATACCTTTCGAAAGTTATTCACTGACTAACCTATCCCATCGTGACTTTCAAAAATTTAAAAGTTTCTCTAATCTTTATGTTCAATGCTCGGCTGTATAACCGATCAGAAAGTTCTAATTTGTGATATTTAGATCGTCATGGGATCACATCGTTTCCTTATGTACTATGTATAGAAAAATGCCTTAAACTGATTTATTATTATTCTCAACATCAAACAATTCTATTAATACACATGTTAGGTAAACTACACAACTAACTATAAGTGAATCAAAAAGTAGAGAAATAGTATCCTAGTAGAATCTGGTGCTATACTAAAACTAAATGTCTTATTAATACATTTCATTGATGAATCTCTTCTTTTTGAACAGTGTTTGGTTGATGTAATTTCAATTAATACAGGCTGCTTAACCTGCATTTGCTCTTTTGGTGTCCATTCTTTGTAAAATCATCAAATAAGAGTACGAAGTTCGTGCAATCTAAAAAATCAAGCGTTATTAATGTTCATATTAAATTCGATTACGTATGCAAAAGATATTAGTGACCAACAGTGGTTTAGTGAAAACTTTGCTGGTCAAAAATAAAAGATTGCAACTTTCTTTACAAGTTAAGGCGATCGTGCCATAAATTTCCTACTCTAGCCCAGTCAAATTACAGTCAAATTAGACTTTTCGATCAAAACAAATCTTGGAGTGTCAAAACTTGGCAGAGTTTTTCGTTGGTGTCTACTGTACAACATACTAAAAGGAGAGTGAACGGGGGTTGGTGACCCTTTTAAAGGTTATTTTTCACGCTTTTTTCCAAATATTTCCGAAACTATCGGTCCTAGCAAAAAACTCTATATATAAAATTTTTTATAAAAAAGGTTCTATTCATTTTTTCAGGATTAATAATTTTGAAGATCCAGAGCAGAAAGTTTTTAAACTCGAAAGAAGCTGCTTTACCCCTTTCAAGGTCAGCTTCATACCTCTCGATTACCAAGCCCCTCTTTCTTTCATCCTAAACATCTGCTCTCCCCTACCCTTTACCTTATGATAACACTTTCAAAAATATCAGAAAGACATAATATCTTTTTTTTTATACTTTTTATATTTATATATGTACATACCTACAGGTAATTTTTTTAAATCACACCTTTCCTAAAATCTAAATCACTGTTAGATCAAAAGTAATCTTCTTCGTGAAAAAATCATCATCGAGTTTCTCATCTTCTGGTGGAATTTCATTTGCACAAGTTCCCTGACAGTTGCCGCATATTAAAGTGTATTTTATTTTAGCCTTTCGACACCCGCATCGTCTCTCACAACCTGTCGTACATCTGCAAAAAATGGTGTTAAAGATTGAATCAGGAGCCATAGGGTTCTTAGTTGATAGGAGCTCTAATGGTCCACTGTTAGCTCGTATCCATCCCCACTTTTCAGGCGGCAAGTGGTTGCCCAACCATTGTTGCACTTGTAATAACACTCTAAACGCGTATTGCTGGGCTGAGCCGTTCATGGGGTGGCAGTGACGGAAGATCAGGCTTCACCTTGTTTGCAGATTTCAATAATGCGGAGTATCTACGGCTTTCAAGTCATGTTCATGAGCTTGATAAAGTCTTAAGAACATTTGCTCACCAGCTCCTGACACCTCCTCTGATGTCAATGAGACATCGTAGAAAACATCGACAATGGCTTGTTTCACAATCTGTGCTTTACCTTTTCTATAAACAGGTGAGGTGTGTCGCACTCACTAAACGCATGGATAAAAAGAATACTTGTTGAGTATCCAGTTTTTGTAACTCAAATAAAGAATATGGTTTTGTTTCAACATTCCCCCTCCCTGGGTTGACGAAAAATATGTTTGTTTGTGATGCAGCTAATGTAATCATCAAGACAAGCAAATCAACGTCTTCTCCTATAATTGCTTTACTGGTGTCAGCATCTCAATCAGCTATTCTTGTCGTAATGCCTTTAGTTATCATTTTCTGTGACAGCATATGGATCAACTCTGTTTTGTTGTTCTTCTTTGACATGAAGTGTTCTTGCTGAACTGTCACCCTCATGATGTCTCGTCAAAATTTATGTCTATAGATGTTTTTGTGCTATATCTTTGTCTTTGTTCAGGTCGTTTAGTGCTGTTGGAGGTGTTTATACTAATTATATTATAATGTTTTCTGACGTAAGTCACATACTGGTTGCATTCATAGAAGAAAGTGCAGCCAATACCCCATTTAACACTATGGAGAAGAATCTTAAGATCTAGAGCTGTTTCTTCAACTGAGAAAACTTCATACAAGGCAGATTTTTTGGTTTTTCTCATTCCGTTTTCTTTGAAGAGAGCTAACGGGCAAAGCGCCAATTCGTACTTCAATAAATCTGTCAAGTCTTCATCACTTTTCTTGGTGATTGCGAACCTCTAAAGTATAAGAAAACGATCAACAACTTCAATTACATTATTAATTCTAGCAGTGCTGCTCATAGAGGTCAAGGATAGTACTTTGTTTTTTCGATTCTGCTTCATCTCTCCAAAATTTTGCCCAATTAACTTTGCTGTAGTGGCCTTTTCCACTTCCACCGTTTTGTGACAGTTTACATTGCAGTTGCCAGTTATGTCTGTTGCAAGACGAGTTTGGAAAAGCAGGATAGTGACTGAATAACTCGGACAACTTCTTCTGCTTGATCCCTAGTTTGTCGTGATGTGTGATAGTCTACCTGCTGTTCTCCTGTTGAAAACTGTAAACCAGCAAAATCTTCCAATGAAGAGCAGATGGAAGCAGCTATAGCTTGAGAGACCTCTTAAGGATCTGCTTGTAACGATTTCTTGCTAATCGTTAATTTTGTTTATTAATTTTCCTATTATTTAATTCTTTTTAACCCCTACCCTTATGTATGATTGGTTGCATACATACTAGGCTATTTGTAGTTAGCGCTATTTTTATTAGAACTAGCCACTTCGGCTTTCGAATTTTTGCATTTTTTCAGAAAAAAAATTGTTTCTGTCTTTTTCCGACGGTTTTCCTTTCAAAAAAAGAAAAAACCATGAGCATGTGAATTAGTTTCTTTTAAATAAGGATTTTCTCTACGGTAATTCACATAAGCTGCCTTAAAAATTCAACATAATTTTTGAACAGGCCATGTACTTCAAAAAAATTCTGGATAGCCGCATAACATCTCCGGTATGCTCGTGTCCTTCTAGAAGTATAAAAATTAATTGCTATGTTCTTTTAGGCTATATTCTTCCGGCTAGGTGAATATTTTCTTCGGGATAGGCGAATATTTTTTTCCGGCTAGGCTTGCTTGCCGTGAAACGTGTTATATGGTTATGGATGGTTTGTCTTCATACCAATAGTTGTGGGTGGTTTGTCTTCATACCAGGTAGTTTTGACCTGTTTTTAATTTTTGTTATGGGATTTGACATTTTGATATGAGTTTGTGATTTGACCCTTCAAGATGAATTATCATTGCTTTGGAATTAGAGTTAAATTGATTCAATTTTGAGTTGTACTCAACAGCCTTTGGTTGTATAATTATAATAAATTGTTTTTATTCATATTTTGTTAGATTAACAATAATAGTTAATTTACTTTAAAAAGTTTGTGCAGCGACTCAAGCAATTACTGCCTTACGAATTCTATTTACCATATAAATTATTACTTAATCTAGAGTTGGCGAATAAAGCTAAAATTGGATCAAGTTTTACTATCAGAAGGCTCTATGCAAAATCGTAATCTGGTTCAAAGAAAAAAATTAAGTTAATAATCTATTATTTGACTTTGACGTATATCTATATCTTAATATTTTCGGTAACTACAGTCACGCTTGCTTTTGCTTTCCCTAATTATTACTTTGTTTATTGATACTTCGTTCTGTCAAAGAATAGAAATTGATATTTTGATTTTTATTATAAGACCATGTTATACTTGGAAGATTTTTAATGATCAGACTCTTGCCTATATTAAATCAATCTCAACTTATACGGGTTATTTTTGTCCATTTCACTTACTTGTTTTTTAAGCTTTCGGTATTACTATTTACAACAGTAGAGAATTGGTAAGTAACTTGAGCTCGGGTCAACACCCAACCCTGAATTTATCTTTATTCCTTAATTTATTGTGACTTTAACGTTACATGCTCAATTGTCATATAAGAACAGACCCCTGACCCAGAGAAATCTGATCTGGATATTGTGAAGCATCTCTTTTGCTAAATGCATGTCCAGTTAACATTTTGTCAACAGAGTTAGCTGCGTATATCGTACCCACTATCTCCTTAAGACCACTACCTGCCATTGTCTGACTAATGAACCTCAAGAAGACATGAGCAGGTGAAATCCACCTAGAAATCCATCTACTACAGAAATTAGCAAAAGGTCGCTTGGACATGAAGCCATAATTTCTCGGACTTTAATATAGAGTGGCTGATCGAAAGTCACACAGTAACTCTTCATCACCTGCTGCTGACACTTTTGAGCTGCATCCTTGAGAGCTGTATAAATGGTATTATAGGCAGTTGTAGTCATCCATAAAACATCGAACAAGCTGGGAACAGGAACATCTGGAAGGGAGTGAAGATTGCTCATGTTCTTGATTGTGTAATTTTTCAGTTTGTTCCTACCAAAGGTCTGTAACGGTAGCACCTCTAACGTTTCTATGATTTCATCGGACGGGACTGATGTCACCTTTTCTATCATCTTTGCAGGGGAAAGGTCTCGCATCGGAGTGAGGCATTTAATACACCTCTCATACTATGTTCAACCCATCGATTGTGGCAACCTTGAAATTTGCGTTGTCAAAAACAAACTGGCAGAGTATACCGGATGGTATGGGTTGTTGAGGATGGTGGATGGCTGATAACTCCAACATCTGGGCATCATAATAGGAAGCGCTGAACCCTAAACTTGCCAGCAGATTTACCAAGCTTCTTGAATCATATTTTCTATGAATTAAGAAAACAAGACCTTGAAGGATCGAAGAAAAAAAAGAGCGAGGATGGACGCTTGTAGATTGCATGAGAAATGGAGACTGCTTTTTTCTTTGCTTTCTCTTTATCCCCATATTCTTTCGAAGAAGTGCTTCCATAAAAGCAAGTAGTGTTTATGGGATCATCAGCTCGGCGTCATTGAGGAAACCATCACTTGCAGGGTAGAAGTTGGTTTTATATGTCTGTGACTGTACATCTTTTAAGACTATGTCAGCAGCAGTAAAACAATTCGTATGCATCTCGATGTGTACCATGACTCGCTCAGAAACCTTTCACTGATGTCTCGGAAGCATATCACAGTTTTGTTGCTGTGCAGTTCTGTGATGATTACACGGTTACTATACTTTTGCTTCAGATAGTTCTTTATTCAATGTGACGGCTTTTTTTCAGAAATTGTATTGATGTATTTGAGAGAATACTGATAGTCATCGTTTTTATTAAGAAAATTGTAGATCTCCTCCATTCCACTTGACATGCTATCATCAAGAGGCCGCCTTCTTTTTCACTTGATGGAATTTTGGTGGAAAAAACTGTTTGCAGCAGTCATCATGGTAAATCGCGTCGGCCGCTATCAAATCACTAACATTAATGATCCTTCTATATACGTTTTCCGCCCATTTGTCTCCTCGCTTGTCTGCACGTTCTAATACAGATTTTTTCATATCTGTACTATGTACTGAGTAAACTGTTTCACGTAGGAAAGGAGGCTTTTTTGTTTTTATAAAACTAACCTTTAGAAAATAACCTTTAAACAGCCCCCACACACTCTTAATTGAAATTATTAGAAAAGGACTGTGGTAAATTACTGTTGATCACTTTTTAATCACGCCAATTATATTACCCAAAGAAAAGTTCCTAAAGTTAACGGTGAAAACTTTCCAGCTGTAAGAGTAATGGGACGTTTGCTTCTTTCCATGATAAGAAACAATGCCTTCTGAAATCGAACATCGGAACCAAAAAAGTTTACATCGTAACATGCGTGTAGTACGTTTTGACTTTCAAGGGAAATCTCATTTCCCCAGAAGCATATTAAGCTTATCTCGCAAATTATGCACATAGCTCCACCGACGTGTAACTAAAATTGTACAATATAACTACAATAAAAATCTAAACTAAAATATTACATACCCCTCCTAGACGATACAACAAGGATCCAATAAGCACAATTCCAGACAACATGATTAGTAGTACCAGAAGATTAAAGGTGTCTTCAATCTGTTTAGCTATGTCGATGATAGCCAAATGATATTCAACAGCGTGTTGTGTTACTGGCTTAATATACTTCCATGATATTTCCGCTGCATTTATTTCATTATCTGCCATTTTGAATGTAGAAATGGTTTTGCCCTGCAAATTTTACTTTTCAAGATTAAATCTATAAAAAGTATTGACTCCTAACCCTCATCATGTTTCTGTAACTGTTTGGTATAATATTTCTGATGGAGTTTTGTAAAATCTTTAACTGGCATGTTAAGTGTGCCAAGATTGTGACCGTTAATAAATCGGATATAGAAAACGCCCAGCCTATTGGAAACCAGGAAATATTTTGATATAACGATGCAATCTCGAAGTTGGGACTGTAAGTTGTGTTAAACATTGTAACACGTCCGTATTCAAATTTCCAGTGGTGGTAGTCATCACTACGTATTCTGGAATAAGCTGAGTCTAATAATGCAAATATTACTGTAACCGTTATTACTGTCCAATAAACTATAGCCTGAAAACAAACAAATATTATAGAATTTCTGGAATTATAAAAAATTTCTGTAAATTTAATACATTTCGTTTTTTGCTATATCCTAAGAGCATAATGTCTTTCATAGTTGGCTATGAATATGAGACTCGCTGGAAAAAACTTCTGCACTCGGGTACTTCCGGTGGTGTCAACGTTGTGCCTTTTAAAGAATTTGTCACTTCTAGCCTAGACCTCGGTTGAATTTCTTCAGTATTTCTTTGCACGAGTTCACACGATTCTTTTTCTGAGCTTTGCTCACATTATGTGGAATCCAGCGACTGCAAAGCTTCCGTACGTTTAAATGATGGTGTAAAATCGTTTGTATTGCTTTCATGTCAGTGCTCAAGGTGACCCCTATTTGACGGTATGCCACATGCCGATTTCGCTCAATCATTTCACGCACAGCATAAACGTTAGTGGCAACAACAGACCTGGATGGACGACCTTCACGAAATTCATCAGCATCACTGAGAAAAGAAGGTTCACGCTGGAACTCGGCAAACCAATTCTAAACAGTTCTATTCGATGGAGCTTCTTGACGACAAGCCGTATTAAGCCGTTCGATGCATTGTTTGGGTGTTAAGTTGCTTCGAAAATCGTAAAAAATCATTGCTCGAAAATGTTCACGTGGGAGTTCTATTTTTTCACAAAATTACTTTTTTCAAAGTGTTACGTAAACAGAACTGGTTAGCTTGGGCAAAAACAGTCAACAGAATTATAGGTGAAGTGACAATTTGACAATGGCACAACGCTGACACCACCGGAAGTACCCAATTACAGAAACTTTTCTAGCAAGCCTCATAACCAGTTATTTCAATTCTGAAATTATATGACTTTTGTTCGTGCAGTTTAACGTAAATCGGTTCCTGTTATGCCTCTCTACTATACTTTAAAAGAAAAATAGAAGTGCTTTTCGCATATTTTATGGATTTTACTGTACAAATTAGAATTTTCAAATTTTACAAAGTACACAGTAAGTAGTAAGTAAATTGATGATGACCATAACAACTTCTAAATTATCTGAATTGTAAATATGAAACACTAAAGATTTGTTTACCTGTTTATTTGTAAGTGCTATACAGTCACTCATTAAGACTTCCTCTTCCTCTCCTCCTCTTTCGAAATTCGTTAAGAAAACACCACTTTGCAGTTTATCTAGAATATCTCCCATAAAATCGCGGTTATATAACAATGCCATTTTCTTTATAAGAACTGCAAATAAAATTAGTATAACCGCGATCCTAATAACTCAAAATACTAGTCATACTTAACGTAGTGACAGCTTCAAATAAGCAAAACTCGAAAACCTCTTCTCCATTCTCCAAATAACGGAACGCTCCTATCAGTTGATAAAGTGGATAAAAATTTACTAACAACATAAATAAAGCATAGGCTTTATAAGATATTGTTTCTTCTTTATTTAACGATATTCCGCAAATTCTTGATAGCTGTTTAATCAAACGAAACGCGTCCTTTTGAGCATTGTAATCTTTTAAACGCGACATATTGTTAACATATGTAACATTCGTAGATGAAATAAGAATGATTGAGCTACAGGCTTTCGGTTTATATAGATATGTAATGGGAACCCGCCGTTATGCTGTTTTTTTAGAAATAGATAAGAAAGTGAACAATTGTGTAGTTACCCCTTTGTAATTAGTAATCGGTTAATAATTTACGAGTAATAATTGAAGAGCACGGATTATTTAATTACATGCTTAGCCATATCGTTTCGAGACAAACTAGAAAGAGTTTCGTGAAAAAATAAGTACAAAGAAATGTTACCTTTGTTGTTTTAAAGCAATTAACTCATTATGGAAATTAATAATGAATGAAAAAGTGCATTAAATAATTCAACAATTAGGTCAGTCTTTAATCAATTTCTTTACCTAAAAATAATAAATGCATTATAAAAAACATCAGCTCAAGTTTTAAGTTCTGTTTCTTAATTATTAAACCAAAAATCAAAAAGATGGCGTCATCAGAATATTAAATTTGCTTAATGCTACTCACCTTAGTTTCTATAACTTAACCAAGATCTTGGAATGGTTTAAAGTAGTAGAATCTTAAAAATCTTAAAATTACAAAAACCTCTAATTTGGAATGTTCAATTTAAACTGATTCAAGTGATTCAAAAATAGTAAACAAACATAATATACAACATGCCTCGTATAAAAAGTACAATTTGAAATAATTTTACAAAAAAAATCGAAAAAAGACATATTGCAGATATTTTTGCTTGGCAGCAAAGACATCGAATATCTGAGACACCATCCCCAAGAGTGCAATCTCCAGCAAATACTAAGCGCCAAGACGTCGACCAGCAGAAAGACCCTTCGATTCTTTCTCGACAGTTTCAAGCTCTTCTTGACCAAATACAAATGAAACTGGGTTTCCCGACAAGAAAAGACCTTCCAACAATTGAAAGAAGCTTTGACGAACCCACTTCCGATAGCAGACTTCCGCCAGCGGGATCAACATGGCCGCCGTGCGCCGGTCTGTATCAGCCCGATGGGTAGTAGAAGAGAATCATCTCCTACGCCAGCGCGAGATTCTACCCCCACAGCTATAAGTATTACATCATCGAGCAAAAGTGCTTTGCAATCGTATGAGCCGTGAAGAAGTTTCACCCGTACCTAGATGACTAAAGATTCCTGTTTCGCACTGACAATAAGGCGCTCATCTGGCTTATCGATGCCAAAGAATGGAACGCCAAGCTCACAAAATGATGTTATTGGAATTCTAAAAATTTGACACAAAACTTTGTCCGAGGAAGCAAAACCAGTTGCCCGGCCTGCTTTCTAAAGAACTCGACGCCGAGCGAAGGCTAGAACCACGGAGGATATCAAACAAAATAACAAACAACGCTCCGAGACCGTTTGCTCAGCCACCAACCCAGCCAACGTTGTAACGCCTGCCACGAAGTTTGCGACGCTCAGCTCCGAGACCACGTTCCCACCCCTGGTAAGTCGACATTTTGTTCAACCAGCAGTGAGAACCCCCAACGGAAGATTGGCAAAAGGACTTCGTGTAAAACTACATCACAAAGTATGGTCTCATGTTCTTCAGTCCGCAGAAGAAGCTGTATGTTCTGGTGGATAGCCGTATCCGGGTCTTCTACGAGCATCACATTTAGTTCACCCGGGAGCCTAAGAGACCATCATCCGCCAACAGTTCCGCTAGAGCGAGAAACCAAGAATTACGTTCAAGAATGCCTGCTGTGTGCGCTATGCGCACTGCAACAGCCGAGACAGCCTCAACGTCCATTGGAGGTCATAACTTGCGACGTTCTTGGTTCGTATTCGACAACGCCGACCGGTTACCGCTACATTCTTGCTATCAGCGACCGTTTTACTCTATAGATAAAAGTCTTTCCGCTCCCAGCAACAATAGCTCCCACATGCATCCATGGGTTAGAAGAAGTTTTCCCACGTTTTGGTTACCCCAAGGCCGTCATCACCGATAATAATTCACATTCCATGCAGATGCACACGGTAAAAAATCACGCCATTTCCTAAATTTACACTTTTATCAGAATTAGTTATCACCTTATCTAAATATACATATACACTCGTATATAGAATATTTGTCATTAGTTTTAATTTTGCAAATTGTTTGTAACTTTGTTTCTTAACCTAAAGCGTAGGGTAAGACCGAATATTCAGAATGCTTAATGTTGTTTGCTTCCTGTGTATTGCCAGTTCTCGTGAACTATTCCAATCCCAGTTGCTGTATGTTGTCCTGATGGTTAAGTGCCTCCAAGTTGACAAGATGCACTGATTTGTTCACACTTGCATTATCCTACCGACTGCGAAAATTACGTCTCGGGTTATTTTAAAAGATTTTTTAAAAACTTCTATTTTAACTTGAAACTTTATTTTAAAGTTTACAAGAAATCTTTTACAATTGAACTTCTGACATGGGAGTCGTGCAGGTCCGGTTCAAGATTGATCCCACTCGTTTTTGTTTTTCCACCCGAAAAAAGAAACGAAAAATAGAACATTTTCTGCGGTATCTCCGGAGCAAAAAGTCGTATCGGCACGAGAAAGAAACTTTTTCTTATTATGTAGGCTGACGTACAGGCTTTAATACAGGCCAGGCTTGACCGATCTTCCATTGTTCTTCTTTAACACTATTTCGAAAAACATCAACGTTTTACAGTGTCCTTATTTGTGGAATTGAAGTGGTTTGCACTAGTCGATAGCCCCATCAATTGTCTTTAATTGCATATTGGGATAGCTACTCGCAAAACGGCATCTGTATAGGGTCGAAAAGGTAAAAAATTAAAACTAGTGCAAAAATGATTGCCGTATCAAAAAGAAAAACAATAGGAAGGTATAATCCGTACCGTGGGTATAGGTTTTGGCTGTTACACGCGTTCCAAAAGAAAAATCTTGGAAATTCGAAAATCTCAGGTCTGAAGCAAGTGAGACCGGAGTCCTCTATAACCTCTTCTGGAGTAATATTTATTGGTTATTAATTGCGAAACATATACCAATCGATACGTTACGTATTTCTGCATCCTTCATTGGCGTCAAATTTAAAGCGGAAAAATTCTGATTTTTAAGGAGATGTAATTTGGTCCGACTTCCCTCCCATAACCGATGGATTCTATTTTAAAACGGGCATTAATGAGGTCCCATTGGATGATGTCTATGTAATATCTAGTTTCCATAATATATATGAATGTTTTGGAATAATAACTTGATTAAATTTGTCTGGTTCAGGAATTAAGGTATAAAAATCGTATTTCAATTCTTTTAACAATAAAAACTCTAAAATAAATGTTAGCATGTGATTCGAACATATATGTCCTTCCTGTGAGTGCATGGTTGCCATGAAAACGTTATCTTCAATTTCGTCGTTGTTGATCTCTTCTTAATCGCTCAAGTTTGATTTTAGATAGACAACCAGCATTGCTGTTTGTTTTTCTTTTCTTATAGACGATCTTATAGTCATACTCCTTCAACTTTAATTACTCCATCTCACTACGCTAGAGTTTGGTTCTTAAGGTTAAAAAGCCAAACAGGTTTGCGGTCTGTGACAACATTAAACCTTCTGCTAAACATGAAGGTCGAAAATGATTGACAGCCCACACAATTGCCAGACACTCCTTTTCAATCGTTATGTAGTTGGTTAGAGCCCGGCTAGGCTAGACGATTGATTTATCGCTTTCAATTTTTCCTTACAATAACACGGCCCCGAACGCAAACTCCGAGGCATCAACAGTCACAATAAATTCTTCATTGAAGTCGGGATATTAGAGGATTGGGTTGTTAACTATGCACTGCTTTAAAACTTCAAACTCTTGTATAAAACAAGGCGTATGCTCTATTTTTGATACCTTTTTTAAACAGTGGTTGAGTGACTTTGTTAATCTCGCATAAATCTATTGTAATATTTAGCCTGTGATTCCCTAGGAAGGATCTTATCTGTTTAGGTGTCTTTCGTAGCTCAGAATTTTGTATTACGTACTTCAATTTTACTAAGGTCAATTCTACTACCTTCAATTAAAACAATATGTTCTAAAAACTTTTTTCTTTCTTTAAAAACTCAGACTTGTTTAACTGTACCTTTAAAATGGCTTCTTTCATTTTTTTTCTAGATGTTTTTTGTAGCCCTGATCTAAAGATGATGTCGTCTATGTAGACGAGCAGCATGTACCGATAACGTTCCGTAAAATGTGTCCATTGTTCACTGGAACGTGGCCGAAGCATTCTTCAGGCCAAATAGGCATTTTGAGGTACTCATAATATCCGTTCTCGATCGTAAATGCTGCCTTCGGAATGGACTCCTCCTCTACTTATATCTGGTGAAATTCAGAACTGAGATCAAGAGTGGTGAAACGAGTGGATTTTCCTAACTTATCCAAATATGTGTTCAATATCGAAAAGAGTATTTATCGTCTATGGTATGCTAATTGATTTTAACATTCTCTACTTCTTCTTGACGCTAACGTCAATAACGGCAATATCCTATTGTTCTAAAGTAAGGTGAGTGGGATGGTCTTATTATCCTTTCATTTAGAAGTTTATTGATCTGATCTCGTACTTTTTCTTTATGAAACTCTGGAAAACTGAATTCGTAAAGGTTAACTTTCCTTTGTGAAATATTGCTTTAAATTCTTTCAAAAGTGTGAATAATTCCCTTTTCTCTTCACACTTTAAATACCCCGACCTATAATCCTTATCCAAATCAAGTGATTCTTTAGCGTTCTCTAGTTTCTAACAAATTTGAAACTCAGTCACTTTTTTATTGAAAAACACTGCATTTAAATTAAATTAAAAAATCGTGTTAGCTTTTTTGCAGGTGCAGTTCAAACATGGCAATCTAATTTGTGAGTAAATTCGGAACTTAGTCGTTTTTTATTCTAAAATAATGCTTTTTTAAAATTTTCTTTATTATTGTTGGTAACATCGAAATTGTATTACCATTATTAGAGGTTTTGAAACAAGCAGAAAATTTTATCACGAATGTTTTTTTTGTAAACTTTTTTTTCTTTGTAAACTCAATTTGGGGTCATACTGTATATGTTAATTGCGGAAAGCGCTATTATAACTTTTGTTCGGCAATACATTTTACTTACTAAACATACCAAGGTTTCAAGTTTTATCAGTTGATATTTTAGGAAATGGAGACATCTGCTATTAATAAAACTCAGTTCTTTAATGTTATAATTGAAGCGGTCATTGTTAAAAGGGGATATGTAACAAAAATCAAATCGTTGGTAAAGTTAAAAAAACTGGCTAACAAAAAGAAAAGGATATTTTTATGACTTTAGTGATGACAGTTTTCTCCTGATTTTTCTACAAATTGATTTTACAGCTCTCTGTTAAAAAAAGAAAAGAATTTATAAATTTTTTACAACAGTTTTGCACATACCCCCTTTTAACAATGACCGCTTCAATTATCACTACATTTCTAAACCACTAAATATAATTTGCATTGTATTTTCTCTGCATCTTTATCTGATGACACCTCTTCCCTAAAGGCGGGGCTTGGCTGAGGTTAAAAAATGTTCATCTGCAGGTTTACATACATAATGTTAAAAGTTAAAATGATGTCCAAATAAGAAACCCATAATAATAATAATGAATTCACTAGGCTCGCTTTAAGAGTATAAGATCTTCAGTCAATTGATCAAACAATTAAATTGAATATTTTAAATATTCTGAAATTTGTTATAAATATAAAATATCAATTGTAATAAGTTAAGAAAGAAACATTCCAGATTAGCAGTTGATTGATTATAGAATAGTTTTGTTTATAAAGATAATGATAAGGAGTTTATGAATAGAAAAAGACAGTGTAACTAAGTTGGTTGTTAAGAGAGTTGCTATTATGACGTTATAACGTTATCAAGAAAAAGTTATATTAAAATCTTAATAAAAGAAATAGTCGTTGAATATAGTGATATAATGCTGTAACTTATGGAGAAGTTGTTGGTTTATATACAAAATGTTAATAAACAAATTGATGCAAACACAGCAAAAATATGAGTTTCTTTTTATTGATATGAAAGAAATGTAGCAGTGATAGTAAGAAAAAGGATTGAGTTAATGAATAATAAGGAGAAACTATCAAAAGAAAAGCAAGAGAATTAACGTGAGTGTTAATTATATTAAAAAGATAAAGAACTAACAGTACTTAAATTAAAATTATAAATTTATTGTGTGTGTTGCTCTCATAAATAGTGCTAATTTTCCTTTGCGGCAATTAAAGAAAAATGTTTTTAATGGCAACTTTAAATAATAATACAAGAAATAGATGCTACTAGTAATAGTAATGATGGTGTCTATAAAATCTGCCACCCCCACATCCTTACACTACGAGCAGCCACTGTAAATTATCCAAACAGAAGAAAAAAAGAAAAAGAAAAGACCTTGCCATTTTCTTTCTTTTATTTGAATGATTTGAACAGCAGAAACAAATATATGAATAGGCAGCCGTATAATCTCTGCTGTATAATGGGTTGCATAAACGTAAGCATAAAGATTTTGTTTTTCTAAAAAGTTGGAACGGTGCGCTTTTCTGCTCAATTTTTAAATAGAATTAAGCAACAACAATTGCTTATTACAATTTCTTTTCATAGTTAACACACATTCTATTTTAAATATTCAGTTGGAAAAGCTGCAATTTAGGTGTGATGCAAACGGCTATCAACAGATCGTGCCGTAAACAGTGGTTGAAGGAAAATCGTGGAAAACCGGTAGAACTCTGTCTTTCGGTGTCGCGAATTGTGTGCGCAGTGGAAAATAGGGGGTGTATTTTTAACCACTACGGATTCGGACAGTAGTAGATCATGGATAGTTCACCAGCATTTGTTTTTAAACGTAACACTTTTGAAAAAAACCTGTGATACTAAAGAAAAGAAAAAAAAACTAAAAATTTTTCATGTGTGTGAATAATTCCCAGGCTGGTGCAACATATAAAATAAATAACAGTGTAAGCGCCGGAGTTATTTTTAAAATAGATATATAAATATCCGCCAGAAACAGCGCAACAGACCGTGTTTCTTATTATAAAAGCTGTGAATATGCCTTAAATTGCCTTATTTTTTAAGTTGTTTCTAAAATACGGTACACGTCGATGCCTAAAATACGTTGAGGTTTGTAAATCACACGACAGTTGACTGTACCTATAGAATTTTTAAAACATCGAAAATTATTGATTTTATGCAACATACAACACTGCTTTTAGTATTACTAGATTAAAATCATTTTACTAGATTAGCAAACAGCAATCCTTTTTACTAGTAATACGTATTTTAGCAAGAAATCCGTTTTAACGTCATACTGGATATTTTGATATTTTAGAAAAATAATAGTTAAGCATTAGAAAATAAAAACATTTTCATCTTAACATTTAATTTTAAAATGCAAAAGATATATACCTCCAATACTATTAACGCGTATAACACCAATTTTTTCATAAATTTATTGTCATATCAAGAAATTTTTAATACACATCGAACGGGACTGTAAATATATTTAAAAGACAATATTTCTTAATAAATATTACTGTACATAAATCTAATGGAAAATGTAACAATGCCTAACACTCAAAAAGCTAAATATTGCTACTAATAATAAAAACGCCGTGGGGGTTTTATGTTGTTATTATGCCAGTACGACGTGGTCACGTGGCTCCCAGGACGACGCTAATCGAGACAATCATCAGGAAGTTTGATACTGACAGTGAGTACCTAATTTAATTAATTTTTCTTTTTTAGTATTCCATAATTACGCATATTGTTGATATGATGAGGATATATTTGACTGTGCTTTTTAATTTCACTTTAATTGACGTTACGCATAGACAGTTAAGGTCTCTTTATTGCCAGAATTTAATTAAATATAAAAAACGAAAACTGCTTCCTACTGAAAACGTTTTTAATTTTATTAATTTCTTTCTTTAGGACTTACTTCTAAGTGCATGTGCTAATTTGAGAGCGTTGAATATTATGGTGTTTAAAACACTGCACATTTATTGCGGTTACGTGAGAAATAAACTCGTAATGAACAGGCGTATCCTTAAAGACGTTTCTCTTTGATAATTCTTTTCTATTGAAAATATTTCAACAAATTTCCTTTTGATATTTAATTGATTATGTTGGCGCTTAATCGTAGGGTTAAGTTAATAAGAGAACGACAAAATTGTAGTTGAAAAGGTTAAACCGGTTAAACCGTTCAGTGAATATAAGCACTCACGCACACAAACATGGATTTTACTGTGGACAAACTTCTATCCTTTAAAGCACTTTTATTTAAGGGGAATAAAGCAGAGTACGTGTTTCTATTTTTCTTTTCTTTTGATGAAGAAATCAACGAACTTCTTTTTTCTAAAGCAATTTTTTTTTTCAAACAAATGAAGACTGTAAGAAAAAGGTGTATAGAAAAAAGGGAAACCGTCTTTAAACGACTGCATGCGAGGTGCTTTCTTTCACTGCTCTACACTATCAAGATATTTATTTATTAGTATTACATTATAATTGATTAACTCAAACAAAAACTAAAACGAATTTGTCAAGAAAAGGAGATTTCCTAAATTCCACATTTTTAAAAATAACGTTACACACTTTTCAAAAGCAGTGCCTAGTTCAGTCAGTACCCGACAGCACGACGAGCTTACTTGAAACATTACCGAGAAGACCTTTTATTTATAAAATCTTACCCTCTACTCTACTGCTACCGCTGCTACTGTAACCTACGTTACTACTCTGAAGATATAAAAACCAAGGAAGAAAACATAATTATTGTTATTAAAAAAGCTTTTTCTGCTCGAAAAACTTGAATGTCGCATCACATCATGACTAGTTTGAAAAGCTGGATAAGACAAATCGTGGTCAATCCGAAAAACGTCAACAGCTTAAAAGCCCTGTCGACCTGCAAGACTGATAATCCCGAAAAATCTGAGTGGTTCGGAAAACCCCGAGGTGTTTCATACGGGCCAAACTTGAGCTTTGAGATGACTCGATTTTAAAACCATTCTGCACGAACATACTTCATTTTGTTTAATAGCAGCCTGTCTAATGATCCACTTTGTTTGACTCTAATTTACCTATTTTACTATTAATATTTTATCTAATCCTACTTGGTTTAATTTAAATTCTCTAACAACCACTTCGTCTAATCGCCTTTTCATTTATAATAAGGCAATTCTGTTCTATGGTTTAATATAAGTGTTAACATTTCTGTTACAAAAAAAGCATTTAAGAATTTAAGAAGAACTAATCAGATTTAGGCCTTGTTTCTATGTTTCTGTTGTTAAATCATACCATGTCTTCTACCTAAAATTCGAAATTTTTTTGAAATATTTATTTTATTTTTTATAATAATTTGTTATAGTTAATTGTTAGTTATTACAAAAAAAGTAAAATAAAAATTAAAAAAAATGTATTCGACAGGATTCGAACTGTCGAGCCCTTGATTATGCAGTGAGCTATCAGTCCACTGAGCCAGGTTGCGACATATTATTACAGCACTTTACATTTTATTAAAAATTCGTAATGAAATGTAATCCGTTAATAATACGCAAATAAAGTTAATCATATCCTGTCGAATTTTTAATTGTGAACGTTTTTTCTTTGTACATACTTGCTGTAAAATCAACTTGGATGATAATACACGTAAGCATAAGTAGAAATTAAGTTAATTAACAATGAATTCCCTATATACATATAAACAAATCACCACCCTGTATATAATAAATAATAAATGACCTAATATAGATCCCTGTGGTACTCTTGAATGTATAAATCTAAATATACAACAACTTGAGATTGATTTAATAAATATGACCTAAATAGAAAGCAAGATCCGATGGTTGAAGGTGTCAAAAGCTTTTGAATAGTAGGATTAAGTATGTTAATTTACCAGTATAGTTTGCTGTGAATATAACTTTGTTACTTACTTACTTACTTAGTCCTGCCCTCATCTACCAACTGGTGTAGAAAGTTGGCTAAAGCATTTCCATCCTGCATGGTCCGAAATTAGCTGGGTCGCTCGTCCCCAAGTGCAACTTCTTTCTCTGAGGTCAGTTTAAATGTTGTCAGCCCAGGTTGTCCTTCTTCCGCGTGGTCTTCTTCCCTCTGGCCTTGCCTCTACCGCTTGTAGTGGGTACCTAAAGCAGGGCATCCTCTGAACGTGGCCAACCCACCTTAACTGAGAGAACTTGTCCCGGTTCACCAGTAATTCTGTTGCAAGGGACGCTCTGATGGCCGTGTTCCTGATTCTGTCCCTTCTGGTCTTTCCAGCTACCGCTCTCGGGTACCTCATCTCTGTAGCCTGGACGCTGCTTTCTACCTTGTTATTCATGGTCCAGCTCTCGCTGCTAAAAGTTAGAATCGGGACGTAGGTAGACCTGGACACTGCCATCTTAGTCTGTTCACTTGCTTCCTGCTTCCTTAAGAATCTGCTAGTTACCGCTCGAAGCATCCTCCCGGAAGTGGCTATACGGTCGTTTAGTTCTTGAGTAAGTTTTCCATTCTCACTTATCATTCCTCCTAAATATTTAAACTCACGAACCTGTTTCAGCATCTCCCCAGGAACCTTCACACTGTAGTGCTTTGGCTCTCTCGATATCACCATAATCTTAGTCTTGTTACGGCTGATGCTAAGCCAAGCTGCTCGAAAGGCATCACCAGAAGATTTAAGTTGAACTGGAACTTTTACGCGAAATTGGTATATATAAGGGAATTAATAAAGACAGGGTTCAGTTTCCAGTTCCCTAATTTATATTTTTTAAATCCCCTGCAGTTCTTCAAGGCTAGGTCCATCACCATCGCAAATAGAAGGGGGTCAAGAATATCCTCTTGCCGAACGCCTGCCTTGCTACTGAACTCTGAGGAGGAACAGTGGTGGGTTTTAATTTTTTTCCTACATTCTTTGTAAAAACTTTTTACCCGTTTGGTTAGGCTTCGTGGAACATCAAATCTATCAAGAGCGTTCGAGATTGATCTTTATGTCAAAAGCCTTTTCTATGTCAATAAAGCAGAGGTGCAAAATCTTTCCCATACTCGATGACCTTCTCTGTCGCCCCCATCACAACGAAAATAGCATCTTGGGTCTCCCTGTTTGTTCTGAAACCACACTGTACTTTTTCTAATCTTTGTTCTACATGGGCTCGTAGTTCTGTTTCTAGTATTCTATCGTAAATCTTATTCGGGACGCTAAGTAAGGATATACCACGGTGAGTTTTACATATCCTGTTATCGCCTTTCTTGAACAGAAAAGCTATAACAGACAGCTCCCAATTTTTGGGGGTAGTGGAAGTCTCCTAGGTAAGCACGCAAACTCTGTGAAGCATTCTGTTTCCCACCGTTCCATAAACTTGACCATCTCGGGAGTTCATCGATTATCACCAGCCACTTTTCCCAGCTTTACTCTCGATATCGCTTGTAGAAATTCATCAAGGCTTGGAGGCGATGTTCCCTCTAAGGTGTGCGCTAGTGCGCGCGTACAGCGTTTAAAAAATAGCGCACAAAGAGAATACAGTAATATTCAAATTCAAGAAGATTTACTTTTTTTTGCTAACGCGCTAACGATCAGACTGTGTATGGCGTACGTGTTTACCACCATTTTCTAGCCGGCGGCGAGTCGGCGACGTCCGTCTATGCAACATTGTTGCATGTTGTCGACTTCTTCGAACTATCAACTGATATCGTATGAATCGAATTTGAAATGGCGCACAAATTACTTTCAAAAATTGCACAGACGAAAAAAATTGCTTGGAAGCCTCGTTCTTGCATTTTCTGATTGTTCCTTCTGCACTTCGTCTTGTTTGTTTTCTTCTTCAATGTGGAGCTCGCTTTCCTCACTCAAAAGTTCATAGAAATATTCGTGCCACCTCTTCATGATTTCGGTCAGTTTAGTAAGAATGTTTTTATCGCTATCTTTAATAAATCTAAGTAGGCAGTCATCATTATTAGTGCGCATATTTTCGAGAACCTTGTAAAACAGTTTTTGGCTGTTTGTTGCGTTCTCCTCTAAAAATTGCTTAGACTCTTCCCAAGACTTCTGCTTCACTTTCTCTTTTACTTTATTCCTTTGTAGTTTGTAGGTGTTTCTTCTTTTTCTTTTTTTTTGCAGTCTTTTGCTGAAGATATATTTTCCACATTTTCTTTTTTGCGGCCATTTGCAATTTCAGTTCTTCCGTCCACCACCGTGTTGCTTTCCAATAGGCACGCTCCCGCATTCCTTCTGTGCCGTCGCTCTAATTACCCCTTTAAAATTCTCCTAGGCAGTTTCTAGGCCCATCTCCTGCTCCCAGCCTGGTGTTTCTGCCGCTTTTTGTGTAACCAGAGATTGATAAAGTTCTCGCGTTTCATCTTTCAATTTATAAGAGTAAACTTTTTTTTCTTTGGTCTTAAACTTGTCACTAACAGATCGTGCTGCATGTCTGGGTACTATAATATAGTCTATTATTAATTTCTCATTTCTGCCTGGCTCAATTCTCGTATATTTGTGTATACTTTTATGGGAAAACCTTGAATTCAATATTACCAACCCATTTGCTAGACAAAATTGGAGCAGACGCTTACCATTCCGGTGAGGTTCTTCGTGGGGTCCTAAGACATCTAGCATTGAAGTCCCCCATAAGAATGACATCCTCTTTTATTTCCTCAAAAGTCTTCCCTCGCCGACGTCTCTTCTATAGTTACGGTCAGGATGCGTTCGTTTACTCACGTCCAGTCTCTTACAAGGTGAACATGTGTCTTATCCACTAGGCACACCAGCTCTAGCTCTATTTCTTTGCGGAACACTTGAATAAACACGGAATCGTCATGGATTCGTTTACAGCCTTGCCCTTTCTTTTTGGTTTCTGTCATTTTTTTCTCCTCTACTAGCTCCACCTTCTTTCCATTCAAATTTCTTATATTACTAGTTGCATATTTGAGAGAGATGAGTCTTCGCGAGCTCTATGCCGTCTTGATCAGTCCGGGAACTTTCTTTTGCCTACTTTCGGGTGTATGAGGGATTGGCCCATAGCACCCTAGTTTGCTGAGGGGGGCTGCCCCCTGAGCGTGCAAGCCCACTCCCTTTCTGCTTTGTGGGGGGTGTTCTTGATAAGTATGTCCTGAGGCGAGGATCCAAATTCCTCCATTCGGGTTCTATAGAGGGCCCTTTCTCATTTCTCATCCGGGCTTGGAACTGGCAATGGCGGAGTGAATATGTCGTTGATAATATTCAGCAACTCAGTATTACAGCGGTGATTGCTACGAAATACCGATCACTCCGTGGGAAAAAACTTGGTAAATTTTTAAACTGAAGCCCCGCTTTAGCTGCAGCTCTTTATTACGTTGTACATTTCCAAAAGAGTGCGCAACTGTTCGACTATGATATTTTCAAGGACCTTGGACATTGTGGGTAATATACTAATAGGGCTGATAGCTTTTAGCTATTTAGAATTAGACGTCTTAGAAAGAGGAATGACATGGGCTTGCTTCTAAACTAAAGCAAAAACCGAATTACGTAAGCAAAAGTTGATAATATAAGTTATATAATGTTACTGTTTAAAAGTTCAATCTTACTCTCAATATCTGATAAATCATAGATTATGTTCCAAGGACGCTTTAAAACGAATTTCAGATGTTTGCTTAGTTGATTTATTGCAACAAAAGATCATCTGTGGAACAGGCAACACTCCAGAGGACAATGTGCTATGTAGATCTGTCGCTGGGATGTAGTGAATAAGAGTTAACCAAGTCAAAATAATTCTTGTAGGTTTGTTAATTATTGTATATTAACTCATCAAAGGTGTTAAGCACATATTTAGCTTTAGATGCATCGTAATTGAGTAAATCTACCAGGTGATCAAGGTCATGCATACGAACTTCTAATTATTTTATTGATGAACAAATTTTAATAAGATCTGCAGTTAATAAACGCAGTTTTTTGAAATGCTAAACACATTAATCAGCATTTCGATGGTTACTAAAATTTAATCTTTTATGTTTTACTTTAGGCGGCTGGAATATTGTCCAAACTGTTTAGAATTAATCATGTCACTGTAGAAAAATTGAAATTGAAATTAAATTTTTTAGGTTTTTAACAAGACTTCACTAATGTAAAAAGCCAAGGAACTATCATTGTCATTATGAAAGATTGGGTATTTAACGAAATATGCTGCTGGGCGAGTAAATGTATTTTAAAAACACGATCACAGAATGTAGGACAACTACTATGTAAAGTAAAGGAAACTACAAAGCTGCAGTTAAAATTCATCCTTGGTTTTATATTCTAGTTGAATATTGGAAATGGTCTAGTTTCTAGAATTGTTTATAGTTTTTCCTTATGCTGCATAAAGTAATTTGTAAATGCATATGTTATTGACATTTTATTATTAATTTTTGCATTTATTAATTTTACAGTTAATAACTTGTAGATGAGAACTAATGGAAAACGCAAAAAATGATATAAACATTGCACGACAGGAAATTTTACAGTTGGTTTCTATTTTAAATTTATGGCTTCTACACGTTTAAATGAATATGTGGAATTATTATATACTGCCAACACGCATAGTTTTAGTTAATTAAGGGAATATCCATTTTATGTCCGGTTATATCGTTTAATCATTTATAAGTGAACATGACATGTTGCCATCATTTTAGTAGATAGAATTTCATTTTATTTATAAATTTTTTTAATATCCAAATAATCTTTCGATTTGTTCGATCCCAAAATCTAATAAACAGCTGGTGTATATATATTTCTTATTAGACAATGGATTGATCCTTTGGCTGTTTGTTTAATTTCTAATTGTTTTGTCCGCTACAAATAGGGAGGCAACACACTTTGCATATCATGAATATTTTTGTAATCATAAAGTGTAGTTTGGAAGCTATGAAAAAATAAAAATGTCCAAATTCTAATAGTACTCTTTAGATATTCCTTGTCGTTCCGTTTAAAAATCCCATTTTCATCGCATAAATATCTAAAAATCCTAACTTGAATTAAAAAGGTATAAAAATGGTCGAAAATCATCGATTCTATTTTAAATCTACAGTTAATTCTACTTATTTGAATTCTCTCGCAAAATATATTTTTTGTCATTATCGTATTGTTTTTACAGTTTGACATTCATCATTTAATTAGCGAATGGCTGCATTTTATTGTTAGTTTGTTTTGTGTAAAATTCTGGTAAATTTCCTTGAAGAATCTGAAGGTAAAATTGAAACTTTTTATCAAATCACTACCTGGTATTAAAATATTGGCAATAACTTTCTTAAAACTTCCAAAGACATGATTAAGCCTGGTGTTGACCTTGCTAGTCTTGAGCTTTGCCCTAATTGCTCTACCATACTCTCAGTCCCTTTTAGTTTACTGCGCCTGATGCCTAACTCTTTCTTGGGTTTCAAAACCACGTTTTCTTATAGGAACACAGTATAGAGGGGTCTGTCTCGTTTTTCTAAGGCTAATCTGGATCTAAGAAATTTTTTTATTAGACACTTGAAGATCCTTGAAATCGAAATTTCTTGTATGAAGTTCATTCGATAAAAGGCGATTAACTTCCATAATGCGAAAATCAGTAAACTAATGCAGGATCATATATTACGGATATGTGGCGCAAAGAAATTGTGCTAAAAAAGGTGCCAATTAATTGTGTCGCACCAAAAAACAAACAAGGCTCAATTGTTTAAAAAAAACCAGATTTGAAAAACTTAGGAGGACAAAACTAGCGCCATCTAAGTGCGAAATAAGTAAGCGGCGAACGCCTAAAGAACAGGCAACCAACTATACTAGTATATACATTGGGGTGGCAAAGAACAGAACTAAACTGTATACTGAAGGATAAAAAAAGATTAAAAATAATTAAGTAATGAAACAGCAGGCCAAGGTTGACTCTTGAGGTACACACAACTACAACAATAGCTAAAACCATTGTAAAACACATAGTGAGATCAGGGTCGTAAAACACATAGTGAGATCAGGGTCGTGAAACACACTGTATGACAGCATTATAAATCTCACTTTTGAACAAATTACTTACAACGTCAGAGCTCAATATGCAAGGGCGATTGGAAAAAATTCTATATTGTATGTGGTATGCTTAACTATACGACATTTCGTAGAAATATTTCCAAGACAAAAAGTCACTGTATTGCCATGGCTTCAACCTAAATTTCATAAAACACGCAGTGCGGAATGAGATGCAAAAACCAACGATTTTGAACGTTATTGTCTTTCGAAAGCACACGAACTTCTGGTGACAAAATCGTTGTGCGTATGAAATTTAAACAAACGGATTGTTAATATTTTTAATGTCAGCAGATTTTTAAGACTGTCTTTAGTATAAAAAGGGTAATAAAATGTAATTTTCTAAATTAATTAATTTCTAGGTAGTATTCTAGTTTTAATTACTAAATAGGGCTTAATTTGAAGTAATTAATTATAATACCTATTATTACAACATAAAATTGTTTTCCTTATTAAAACGTATTTTATCAACAAAAGGCTTGTAAATGAAATATCAAAATAATCTTGTTAACATACAAAGCGCGACAGACATTAATTAGTTATTTATATTAAAATTTCAAATGTCAATAGTATTTGTTTAATTGATTTGATAAAACAAAGTTTCACCTGTTTGAGAAAAAAAGCACCACATTTATAATGTTTAGATATATCGGATAAGCCAGTGACCTTGCAGAAGCACTTATGAAATATGGATCAATGCCATTAAAACCGCATGTTTATTATTAGTGTTTAATTTGTGAAATGTTTGAAATTTCTTTTTCGTTAATATAACACTTGAGTTTTAATTATTAATAGATTGGGAATATTTGAAATATACCAAAGGCAATAAAGAACAATTACGTTTTACACCTTTCTTGTTTTCATTTAGTAACCATCAATTATGTTTGAAAATTACCAAAATAATTGACTCAGAGAAACTGTAATAATACATAAAACAAAAGAAATTAAGTTTCCTTAATTTTCTTTTTATTGATTCATAAAATTACTAATGAATATCAACACATTTCTAAAAAAGTACTTTAGTTGGGATAGGATAGATAAGAATTCTTCTTGAAGACAAGAAAATTTGTCTAGCGTTCTTGAATTCAGTTTTTGTGAACATCTTACTATTCAGTGTTTTGGTACTAAAAATAAATCAGCTCCTGTGCATATAGTGAGCCTCTAAAACAAAATAATAAAGGTGTAAGATAGGTATTAAAATGTCAGCACGCACTACTATACAGTTATTTATAGGTCCTAGATGAGACATATTTATTAAATATTCTCTTTTTATGATGACATCTATAATCGAATAGCAGTTAGTTATTGCAAACAGCTGTCTTGTCTTCTTACAAAGCATCTTTTGTCTCTCTGGATGTTTCTGTAAATTTCTTGATTTGGCAGCATCATATCTTTGGGAAATTCTTGTACACTTTTTTGAGTTGTCATTGTTATTTATGGTTTTGCAGAGTACTGAATTCTTGCTCATGAAGGGCTCGGGTTTCTGAAAATATGCAAATTTCTCTAGACTCTTAGATTCTTTCAGGCTTTCGATATTTGTAAAATCCTAGATTTCCGGACTTTTTTGGTACTAGACACCGGTTCCAGCTGCTTTGGTAGTTGGCAAATTCAACCTTAATGCTAGTTAGGGACATTTTTACAAATTTCTCGCGTTATAGACTCAAAACCATAACACTAAGGGTTGGTTACACCAATGATTTGATTGCCAGTTAAAATTGGTTGCACATTAAAACCCATACTTCACTTATGGGTTTTTAATCCCCAATCTGCGTTTTCGCGAAGCTTTGGTACTTATATTTTTCAAATCGTCTAGAAAAGCTATTTTTAAAAATGTAACACAATAGGGTGTCCCATTAAAAAAGAAGACTGTACACTTGAAAACGCCGCCGATATTTAAATTGGGTTTTTCGTATTTAGCAATACCTTGATACCAAATCTGGTACCAGTCGTATTATTATAACCATAATCATCGCAAAAACAATTCTAATCTTACTACATAATCTTATAGTAGCGTTGTACAATAATAGTAATGGCTAAAAACGTGATTTTAATAAGCAAGATCTAAGAAAAAGACACTTTTAGTGAAAATAAATAAAAAGAGTAAAGTTCCACTAAACAAACGACGGTCTGTGATCTCTACTCGGACTACACCCACGCATGGACCACCTTCAGTGTCCCCTAGTCAGGCTATGCCCTTCATTAACCTTCTTAAAATAACCAAATGCCCTCGTTCGCGCTTCTTTCTCCATTAACCTACTTACTAGAGCTAATTATCACTAAGGCTCGGGCTACTTCTGGTGACCCCTAGTCGGGCTTCGTCCTCCATTATCCTTATTGTTGTTTACCAGAATTTCTTACAGTATTTATTGTACGTGTTTTAGAGGTAAATTGTACGAATACAGACAATACAGAAGTAATAGACAAAAACGTTTTTTTTGTATCACATTGAAAACTTGACATATAACAAAGACGATGTTACCCTAAAGACATATAGAAAACTATCAAACGGACGATAGTAGTTCGATTAATGTTAACTGTTTTCAATTACTTATGTATTTACAACACCATATCTCAATTGAGAACAACTGCTACATTTCTGAAATGTTAACTTAAAACCAATTACAGATGGTTACATTCCTGTCAACTAAGCCTAAACCCGGACAATGTTCTAAATGCGCTTCAGAGGAAAATGCTTTTGTTAGGATATCAGCAGTCATTTCCTTACTTTCACAATAACTTGAATGAATTTGATTACTTTCGATGCACTATTTATGTCGATGTGTTTAGTTCTGGAGCCAAACTTTAAGTTCTTTCCTATTTCCACGGCTCCCTTGTTATCACACATAATAGTTGTCGGTTTTTCTAAATTCATATCTAATTCTCTTAGAAGGCCACGTATCCAGTTAGCTTCTTGAATAGCTGCACCAAGAGCCATATATTTAGCTTCTGTTAATGATAAGGTGTTGCTTGCTTTTTAGTATTCCAAGACATGGCAACGTTTAAAAAAATAAATGCATATCCGGTAGTCGATTTGCAGTCATCTGAACAACCAGCCCAATCAGAATCACTATAAGCGTAAGGTGCTTCATTCTCTTGGTGGAATCTTAATCTCCATGAAATATTTCCTTTTATATATCGAAGGAGTCCCTTCACAGCTGACTAATGAGCAAGGCCTGTATTTTTACTAAATCTGTTCAACGGCAAATATTAAATCGTGTTTTGTTCCATAAGCAGCATACATTATACTCCCTATGGCTTTTAGGTATGGTATTATATTTATCTCTTTCTTCTTCTGGGCAGTTTTTAGTTCCATCTCTTTTGACAATTTTGTATTTGTATCCAAAGGGGTTGGAGCTGACTTTCAATCACTCATATTACATTTTTCAAGTACGTGTCTTAGATAACTTTCTTGATTCAAAATAATACTGCCATCCTGTCTCGTGACTTGAATGTCTAAGCAATGGTTTAGTGATCTCAAATCTATTATAGTTTCTATCAATTTAGCTTTTTACCAAGATTTTGATTTATCATTATTGCTGAAAATCAAAATATTGTCTACATAGATTCCTACCAAAAACAATTCCCCTGCCTGAAATCTGACGTAGACACAGGTATCATGGAATGAAGGTGTAAAATTTAATCTTCTAAGCACTGTAACTAATTCAAGGTACCAAACACGACTTGCTTGCTTGAGGGCATACACAGATTTCAGTAAGCGACATATCTGGCCATCAGGAAGTTTTACATACATTTCTTCTGGAAGCTCTGAATGTAGAAAAGCTGTAGTGACATCCATATGGTCTATTGACAGTCCATGGTTGGCAGCAAGTGCAATTAATATGCGAATGAAACTAGAGCGGATGACAAGTGAAAATGTCTCTTCATAATCTGCACCTTTTTTTTGTAAACATCCTCTGGCTACCAATCTAGCCTTATAATGAATGATGTTTCCATCGTGACCCATTGGTGATAGGCTTACGCTCCGGTGGAAGTTCTGCAATGAATCCATGATCGATTAACCTGATGGGATTTTAATTCCTCTAAGGACTTCTTGTTCAGTGATAGGGCTCGATGTACACAACATAACCTGATTGCAAACGAAATCGTCATTAAAACTAAATTTGTTTGGTTTAATCACCCGTTTTGGATAGCCATTTTCCACGTAAAATCAACAGTTTACATACTTAGACCTAGCAATCTAGAAGGTTTATACATGAATAGAGCAGTGTCAAATGGTAAACGGTAGACAATTTGAACATGTGCGTTATATTTTATAAATGATTTTGTTTGTTTTTTAAACGTATTTTCTTATATCTGCCTAGTCTCCCTCTTGTGATAAGTATTAAAAGTCAAATTTTTCAAAAATTTGCATGCCCTGTTCTCTTTCATCGTGTATATTTCTCGATCTAGACTAGAAGTACCTTTTCATAACATTTACACAACAGTCGAATTCATGTTTAGTTACTGTAATTTCCAGGACATTTTATTTTATAAAATTAATTTTCGACATTAACTCAATGATTTGAATTTCCAAAAAAATATGTACATATTCTCCTAGTTGTAATTACATCTCTCAACTTTAAAAAACATTGCACACAGAATTGAGTTTAGACACTGTTTCTCCTTCACATTGAAAGAAGAGTTGGTAAATATTTAGGGCCAGTTTAAAGAAGCTGAATTAAAATAAATTTAATTCGGTGTTTTTGCAAAAGCTCACGTTTAGCGTAACGCTGGTTATCAGAAATAAAACTCAAAATTAATATTAGCAATGTTCTTCTAAGCAGAATCAAACAACTTTCTGGGCATTGAGCCTAAGTCCTGTCTTGGTTGAAAACTAACTTTTATCGTTAATAATTTAGTGGCACCTCCAATTCCATGTCAAGGCACCTTTCCACGTAATGTAGCAAAAAAAGTGCCACTCAGCATCTTTTCAAGGGAACGCAAACTGATTAAGTATTGTTTTTGTGTTTTTGTACTGAACACAGACTCAAGAACAAACAGAATGTGTTCCATGAGCTCCAAGAAAAATTAATTCTTTTGAGCTTAGTTTGACAAACCTCGAAGCTTACTTTTATGCAGGATATTTATAAAACAGAGGTAACTTTCTTTAAGTTCACATAAAATTATCCGTTTTTGAATTTTGTATTCCCCTTTCTCTCCTGATAACATCATCAGAATTCTAAAACTCAAATATCGTTTACATCTCACAATATTCTAGATGACATCCGAGTTTAGTATCAGAAAACTGCAAAATTTTCTTTTAGTTTTCTGTAGCTGCATAGTTTTTTTGCAATAATGCACAGAATCAACGAAATGATGTTTAACCATGCTCAGTTTAGAAATTTGTCGGGTTTGGTCGGTCAGCTGTTGGACTTCTAGGGCCTTTCGGACCGTTCAGGTCGTCGGACCTTTTGGACTCTTTGGTCCTTCGAGTCTCTCAAATCTATCAAGCTATTTGGATTCTGCGGGCCGTTGGGTCTTTTGGACTTCTCGGCTCTTTGGGTCTATCGGGCCATTTGGATCTCTCGGGCTTGTCAGGCCATACGGATCTATCAGGCCATACGTGTCTGTCCGGCCGTTTGGGCTTCTCAGGCCTGTCGGGCCTTTTTTAACTTCTCGGCGCTTCGGGTCTATTGGGCTGTTTGGACCTCTTGGATCTGTAGGCCATACTGGTCTGTTGGGCTTTCTGGACTTCCCGGGCTTGTCGGATCGTTCGGGTTGTCGGGCCATTTAGACTTTTTGGCCCTCCGGGTCTATCGGGGTGTTTAGATGTTTTATCCTATCGGACCTCTAGGGAGTGTCAGATCATACGGGCCTCTTGGGCTTATCGGGTCGGTCAAGAAGTTACCACGTCTTTTTTGGCCCGTGTCAAGTTTGTCCGGGTCGGACCGAACATGGAAATTTTCTAAAACACAGTTTTAATTAGAATTTCATTCTAAAACTTGGGTGTCACATAGAAAATACATTTGAGAATATACTGGAATTTTGTCAGATTTTTAGATAATCTGGTTAATGCCCTAACTTGCAATTTAAGAAAACAATCCTCCAAAACAAAATTTCTTTAAATAATTATTTCTTGGTATTTTTAATGTAAATGATCATCTTTCAAGCTTGAAAATGATCCAAGGTGAAAGTTTTTCTGTTATGTAATAAAGGAAAGACGAACGCTTTTATACTAAGAGATACACAAATTCTCCAAAACTTATATTCAAAAATAAAATACAAAATATTGACATTTGACGCAAACAAAAACTACGTGTCTCTTCTTTTGATTAGTACAACATGTAAAAGAAAATTTGAGCACTTACAAAAACGTGATGTCTCGTGACTGTTCGATTTCACGTGGAATGGCTCTATTGTGCTTTATTTTCTTCAACAACGTCGTCTTCGACGGTAACACAATTGAACTTTATTCTTGTTATCATAATGTGCTGAATACTCAAAGTCAGCATTTCCCATAAACATTAATCATTTCACAATTGAATATTAACTAGCCTACAGGTTCGTCACGCGATCCTGCAGAAAATGAATACTATAGGGCACTTTACGCCCTTTTACTTTTTAATTTTCTCAAGGTGATTTAAGAGTCAGAATATACCAAGTCAAATACAGCAGCCAAGTTTGTAATCTGCTCTTCCTACCTTCAGTGGCAACACCGTAACTCTTCTTAGCTGTTATGCGAATAAAAATTAAACTTTGTTTCTAAAGGCCGCCTGTGGCGGCCAACAGTCCTTATCTTCGTAAGTATTGGCAATCTTAAAGGAATCCGAATACCGAGATACAAAGAATTTTTCGGTGGGCCCTTGTCTTATGCTGTGTTCTAAAGAGCAGTAAAACTAAACAGGAAAGATTTTTAGCAAAAACATTTTCAGGCACGGCTGTAATACTGAGAATTCTAATAGTAATTAAGACACCGCAGTGGAAATAGCAGAAATATAAATAAGAGAGTATTTAATCATAGCGGTGCTTGTATCCACGCGCAGGTAACACGCTAAACTCCCCATTGCAAGCTACATTTAGGAAGTCTAAGTAGAACTGGTTAATACAGAAATTAGAAAAAAATTTTGTGTTCTAAACATTTCGAGTTGCCCTTTAAAGCTTTTAAGTAACAACATTTTGAAAGTTGCACTTTACTAATATCGGAAGTTATCCCTAAGTTAGTTGCGAGTATCTAAAACGCTTGAAGTTAGATATCCTACTATCTAGTTCTTATTCAAAGCATACGACGGGACGCAACGCTCAATGTTATGCTCTAAAATAAAGTGAAATATAACTAGTCGTTTTCTTGATGGATTATACACTGCAAGCAGTATAAAATTCAAAACCTGAAACCATAGAGTATTTGCTACGTACTAACCTTGAAAACTAGGACATCTAACATTCCGTTTAGAGAGTATCTGAAAATCGGCAAACCATTGAAAGTATCAAACGACTCTACGTATTGAAAAGTAATGCCCAATTCTAATAAGCTTATAATAAAGAAATACGTTTTAAGAAGTTTTCATATTTATTTCTATCGAGAATGGTGAGATTCTCTTCACCCTAATCGTGTTGAACTTTATCTCGAGAAAAAAAATGATTCAATGTTGCAGATAGGTGAGCCTTCCTCGCCACGTTTATTTATGCAGTAGGGGTGAGTTTAAAAATTGGGATAAGATTTGATAAAATGATCTACGAGAATGTGGTAGCGGGAACTCCTAAAGTATTCAAGTCGAGAAGAATGATATTCGAGGCAGAAATGTGGTTGAACTAAACCCGCACGGAAATTAGTAACTTCTTTAGTGTTTTAGTATTTCAGTATGTTGGTTTTCGCTTTGGAGAGATAATAATTAGGATACTAACAAGATACCCTCAGTTAGCTATCATTTAAATTTGTACACTCTGCGGTTGACAGGAATATGAGTTACGTTCATGTAAAATCCCACAGAAGCGCTTTTTGTTGCAAGTCTTCCTTTACTAGTCTTGCAATTTAGGCTCGTCCGTTATTTCAATTAAAATTTATGTTTTCTTAGCCAAAGAAATCATGTAACGTTTTATACGAAGTAATAATGTTTATTACTATCACTTTTTTAAGTGGTTGGTTGGTATAAGAGTCAGTAATACTTAAAGTACTACAAACTTTTATCATAAAAAGTTCTAAGTACATTAAAGAGTAATTTACATTAGCTAAAACGAATCTAAACCTTTTAAATTGTTTTGCATTTTTCAAAGCAGAAAGGAGGAAAATCTTCTATTCTTATTAGTTTGATTGAACAAGACAAACATAGTGAAACTTTGTAATCCTTCCATAAGTGTTGGCTTTTTATCATACTTTTCTAAGCTATTAATTTGAAATTTAGTTAGAAAGAAGTCTCATTATCATTAGATTTTACTTCATACTCTTTCAAGATTGCCTTTACATTAGATTTCTTTCAATAATTTGAAAAATGTGTTGAACTCAAGACCAGTCTTTAGTAATATAGTTACTATTTAGCTCTAAAAAAGCTGAAAAACCAAATAATCGAAACGTTTGCTTTTATGTAGCAACATGCTGTAATAAATAAGGTGATAAATCGATTTTTTTTGGTTTGTAATTACGATATGTAGTTCATAAAAAATTTACCCTGACTTTTCAGTCGGTTGTCTTGAGCATAATAAGGAAAATGGTCAAGGCGTTGCTTGATAAACTTGTTTATGTCTCATTTGTTGTAACCATTGCGCAGAAGACTGCTCTGGTCATGTTCTAATTCCCCTTGGATGCGTGTACGAACAACTTTTGTGGGTTTCCATTCACCTCGAAACATCCAGACAGTGGATTGTTGTTTCGTTTCCGACTCGTATGAGTAGATCCAACTTTGGTCACCAGTAACAATGTCGTACACTAAATTTGAATGACCTCGGTTGAATTTCTTCAACATTTCTTTGTACCAACCCACACGATTCTTCTTTTGAGCTTCACTCAAATTATGTGGAATCTAGCTACTGCAAAGCTTCAGTACGTTTAAATAATCGTATAAAATCGCGCGTATTGCTTTCACGTCAGTCCTTAAGGTGATCCCTATTTCACGGTATGTCACATACCGATCTCGCTCAATCATCTCACGCACAGCATCAACGTTAGTAGCAACAACAGACGTGTACGGACAACCTTCACGAAATTCCTCACTGAGAAAAGGACATCTACGCTGGAACGCAGCAAACCAATTATAAACAGTTCTATTCGATGGAGCTCCCTCACTAAAAGCCGCATTAAACTGTTCAATGCATTGTTGCTTGCTTCGAAAATTTAAAAAATTATTGTTCGAAAACTTTCAGGCGAGAGTTCCATTTTTTCACAAAATTACTTTTTTCAAAGCTCTATGTAAACGGACTGGTTAGCTTGGGTACGAACTGTTAACTGAATTATAGGTTAGAAGTGACAAATGTTTCAAATTTAACAATATCACAACGCTGACACCACAGGAAGTACCCGATTGCAGAAAGTTTTCCAGCAAGCCTCGTAGATCATAAGGTAATTGTGTTGTATTACGTGTTTAGTATAATTGAATCTGATAGATCTAATTTAAACGCACAATCGTTTTTGAACAAAAACTGTTTCAATGTGCCGACGGTTCCAATAAGTGGAAGGGCAATTTTGAAAAGATAAAAAAGATTAGTTATCTATTTTTAAATTTTGTAATCTGAAAAAGATAGAACAGAAACAACTGCTCATGTTTCCCGTCACAGTGACAATTACTAAAAAAACTGATGAAACTGGTAAATCACGTGCTTTAAAATTAAAAGGTTTCAACAAAAGTAATTCCATCTATCCTGCCCGAGTGTAGTGAGGACGATATTACTGTAGATTTTGTTACATTCATGTTAGATGTGATTTGGAAATAGTTCGATTACATCAAGCAAAGCAAGGAAGTTATTTCGAGGTATACAAAATAACCATATTCTTCAGGACATTTGATGCTAATACGCGAATCAACTGTGTTGTTAACTACGATATTCATAACATTAAAAACTCTTTCAATGAGTAAACGGATGTTATATTTCATCAGGACGACGCAAAAAGTGTAGGGGAAACTGTTTTAACTTGGAATACAATCTAACTGACTAAAAATGCCCTTTTATGGTTGTGCTAAAAAGTAACCTTAAGACAACTGGTCAGAGTGTAGTCTATCTAGTTTTTATTCACCTATCGTGTTTAGATTCCATTGTGCGCAGTAATTCGATATTCTAGTGGGAAAAGTAAATTTTCCACAGAATATCTATTAATTTGGTGACTGGGAAATGTTGGTTCTCTATCATTTTATTTTATGAGGTATGTATAACTTTTCGTGTCTCTGTAAAGAATTTGTGGTTAAATGGCTTTGGAACAGAGAATTTATTAAATTAGTCCATCAGTTATTAGTTATTAAAGAATACTTAGTTTCTTTATAAAGCTTATCATTGTTTCAATAAAGAAAATAAACCAAATTTTGGAACAAGTTTTCTCAGAATATTTGTCGGAGATTTTCTCATTTTCAAGTATAGCAACTTATATGCAAAAAATGTACATATGTCTAATTTATCTCACTACATGTAGGTAGGCAACACATATGGCAAAGGACCGAATCATATGTAACTTTCTTAAGATTGGATAATTACTAAATAAGTGTATAAAAAATTAATAAATAAAAACCACAACAACCATAGAAACTGGTATCAAGAATTAAAGCACAATACAACACCTGGTCAGTACTAGCAAAGGCTAGATGTCAGTATCGGATATGTCATTGGATGTCTACGAATGAAATTTATGAATACTAGTGTATCTGTCTCACAACAAAGTTTTTTTGTTGTTACCATTCTACCATTTGCAGTATCCTAGCTACGAGGACAATGAAACAACTCCAAAGCCTCCTAGATCTTCTAAATGTATTTGAACGTCACGTCGTTCAAGAAAAAGTAGGCTTTATTAACTTGATTACTAAACAATGTTTGTTCATTTGTTTGTTTCATAGGCGTAACTAATTTAATTTTAGCACCCATTAACTAAGAAGGTAAATGGAGAGCGAAACCCGACTTTGAGCCATGGTAGGTGGCCCATTAGATGCCACATCCCCACTCATAATTGCATTTAGCTCTATTAGGAAAGCACCGGGGTCGCTCATTGGATGGCATATTTCGATTCATGATTGTATCATTAGATTTACTGAGAAGGCGTCCTTGGCACATCCGGATGTAAATGATCCATAACTACACCAACCAATCCATGATCGCATTTAGCTCTATTAAAATCGCCTATTTGAAGGCACATTCCAACCTACGATCGTATCTTAAATTTGCCGAGAAGGTTAATAGGAGACACCGGAGGTGGCCCGTTAAATGGTTCATTCCGACCCATAATCTTATTTCAAATCTGTTGAGAAGGTTAACAGGGACCACCGCAGGTGGCCTGTTATATGGTCCATTCTAACCCGTGATTGTATCTTAAATCTGTTAAGAAGGTTAATGGTAGTTCCCGACGGTGGCCCGTTAAATGATCCATTTCGACCCATAATCGTATCTTAAATTATTCGCAAAGATTAACAGAGGCCACCGGAGGTGGCCTGGTGAATGACACATTCCGACTCATGATCGTATCTCAAATTTGTGGAGAAGGTTAATAGAGGCCACTGGAGGTGGCCCTTTAAATGGTCCATCTGCCCCATTATCGTATCTTAAATCTGTTCTGAAGGTTAAGGGTAGTCCCCGGCGGTGGCGTGTTGAATGGCACTTCCCGACCCACGATCGTATCTTACATTTGTTGAGAAGGTTAATAGAGGCCACCCAAGGTAGCCTGTTAAATGATTCATTCCAATCCATTATCGTATCTTAGATCTGTTCTGAAGGTTAAAAGTAGTCCCCGGCGGTGGGCTGTTGGATGGTACATCCCAATCCATGATCGTATCTTAAATCGGTTGAGAATGTTAATGAGGTCACTGGAGGTGACTCGTTAAATGGTCCATTCGACCATAATCGTATTTAAAATCTGCCGAGAAGGTTAATAGAGACTACCGGAGGCGGCCCGCTAAATGGCCTATTCCGATTCAAGTTCGTATCTTAAATCTGTTGAGAAGGTTAAGGGTAGTCCCCGGCGGTGGTCTGTTAAATGGCCCCTTTCGACCCATGATCGTATCTTAAACTTATCGAGAAGGTTAATAGAGACTACCGGAGGCGGCCCGTTAAATGGCCTATTCCGACTCATCATCGCATCTTAAATCTGTTGAGAAGGTTAACGATAGTTCCCTGCGGTGGCCTGTTGATTGGCACATCCCGACCCATGATTGTCTTTAGATTTATTAAGCTGTGCTTGGCGCGTTTGGATCTATTTTGTATTTCTAACTGTATTAAGAAGGTCAATGGTGGCTAACTAGAGTTCAATGGCTCATTTCAATTCATGATCAAACCCAGCTCTATTAAGAAACCACTCGCCCATTGGTGTGGCATATCGCGTTCTATGAACATATATTAAATCTGTTTAGAAGGTTAATGGCGACCCATTGAATAGTTTATCCCGACCTACGATTGTATCTAGCTCTATTAAGAAACCATCGGGACTTGCCCATTGGTGTGGCACATTTCGACCCGTGATCGTATCTTTACATTTATTGAAAAAGTGTTCTTTAGATGGCCAATCCGGTTGTATGATTGTATTTTTAGCTCTGTTAGGAAAATCAGTGGTGGTTAACTAGAAGAGGCCCATTGGATTATCCATTCCGACCTTTGATCGTATCTTTAGCTCTAGTGAGAAGGTTAACGGAGGGCGAAGTCCCACCTAGTGCATTAGAAATGTCCCAATAATTGTCACATTCCGACCCATGATAGTATTTTTAGTCCCAATAACACGGTTAATCAAGAGCAAAGCCCGAACTTGGACCACTTATTTATGGTTGCATCCTTAGCTCTATTAAGTAGATTAATAGTGGCCCGGTGAATGGTCCATTCCAATACATGATTGTCTCTTTAGCTCCGTTAAGAAGGTTACCGGTTAAATGGCACCCATCCCAACCCATGATTACATCTTTAGATTTATTGAGAAAGTGTCCTTTTAATGTCCAATCCGAATGTATTGTATTTTTAATTCTGTTGAGATCAAAGCTGGTTAAGCAGAGGAAGCCCAACTCATGATCGTATCTTTGAGAAAGTTAATAGAAAGCGAAACTCGAACTTGGACTACCTATGTATTTATTGGTTGTATATTTAGCTTTATTAAAAATATTAATGGGGTGGCCCACTGAAGGTGGACCGGTGGATAGTCCATTCCAACCTACGATCGTATCTTCAGCTCTATTGAGTAAGTTAATGGAAAGTGTCTCATTAGATGGCACGTCTCAACCATCTATTAAAAAGGTTAATAGAAGGCAAAGTTCGACCTTGGTGAATCGCATGCTTGCATGCCCTGCATAGCTTTATTAAGAAGATAATGGATGGAGAGACTATACCTTGAAGTTGCAGTGGTGACTCATTGCATGTTACATTCCAAGCGACTAGGCCATGATTGTATCTTTAACTCTATTAAGGAAGTTAATGGAGGGCAAGTCCAATCGGTGAAAATATTGGTTGTTTCATTTCGAAAAGATTAGTTGTAAACTAGTTGTAGGTAATTTAGCCGCTGAATAAATTTTAGTTCTGTGCGATCTCAGAAGATTTATAATTCT